>JAHZNC010001631.1:0-19102 GCA_027744095.1 Zhuqinia jingwanae
AATTTACTCATACTTTTGTTTACTTACAAAGCTGGAAGTCGACGAGAAAACAAGGTAACTCTGCTCAAAGACATTATTAATTATCCTTCACTTGCAAAACTCCCAACTAATTTGTCTTCTCTCGGTTGTGTCAGTTGAGTCAACCTAGTCAACATACAAATTAAACCTGTATACAAACTGTATAAAAAATAATTTTTACTTCAAATTCAAGTTTTTATTCATTTTCTTACGACGTACGTTTATGGTGCTGTAAGAATCTCCAAGAAAAACAGGATGAGTATGTATGGAAGCAATACGCATTTGCACTCACACGTAATGTATATCACAGATATCTTTGATCATGTGTGTTTGTGTGCCTACGTACGTAGTAGTCAAGTACTTTTTTGTATGGAATATTATGTTAGCTGGAATATGGACATGGGATGCAACGTACAACATAATAGTGTCTGAAGTATTTCCGTTTACTTCAATGTGTGTATTATATATCGGATTCTCTGTATTTGGGATCAGCGCTTATGGAAGAAATGCCCCAGGATGGGACCAGTCTTTTGAATACCAGAAAAGACGCTGATCTATACATGAATTTTAAAATGTCTTTATCAGCCTTGGCCTTATTTTGACTTTAAAAAATAGTTGACTGCATAAAAAAATTAGTATGACGCCGCTAAAAGTATGTTTGCAGATTTGAACACATGCTTTCGTGAAAGGTTGGCGTCCGATACGTAAAACGGTTTGCTTCCAAAATAGTGACTATGGTGGGGGCGAAAATTGTACATAACATTTTATCGCATGAAATGCTTGATTCGCATGGAAATGCAAAATGCTTCATTTTTAATTTCATAATCGCACGATTGGACCAAGTTACATGTGATTACTGGAAATTAGCATGACACTTCTGAAATCGTGAATGCTCACACGAATCAATGAAAAAGGAAATCGGGGAACATGTAAATCTTGTACATAATGGCATCATTTCTCCCCAAAAACAGAAAGTCAAAGGAAGGAGGGCTTCGTACTCCTCGTGTAGTCGAAGATGCGTCCCGAGGACTTAATCTTGATTTCAAAGTGCCAACACCACTGAAGAAAACGTCAGAGGAATTTGTTCGACGTTTTGGACCACTCACTGTGGAAATCCAACAGGCCATAACGGCTATTTTGATGCTGGAAAGTCCTGAATACAATGTATGTGTACTTGCTTATACAGAAATAATTTAAAGGACAGATAAAAATAATTTTAATAAACTTTTACCAAGTTTATTGTGATAATTTTTTGTCATATCAATCAGATCGTTATCGACTCACTAAATGCTCTCCAAAAGTTTTGTGTAAAACGGGAGGAGAATAAGGAATATTATGTTGAGCTTGGCGGCTTGGTTCCAGTCCATAAACGAATGTTTGACACCAACACCATTATTCAGAGAATGAGCATGAAAATTCTCGCTTCGGTTTCCACCGTCCACAAAACAAAGCTATTTATTAGGGACCTTCAGCTAGCAAAAGATCTCATTACGCTTTGCGCACTGAAAGACGAAGTTATAGTGGAATACGCTACAAAGGCCCTTACCAATCTCGCGACTTTACATACGGGTCGCCTACAAATTATCCAGCATCCTAAAGGACTCTCTACTCTGATTGGACTACTCAACCATCAAGATCCCGACATTGAAAGAAACGCATTGGAAACCATTTGGCAAATTTCCGCTGATCCCCTGCACCTTCACCTGATCACTGACAAGCCTCACGTGGAAGCAATCCTAAAACAGGTGGACAGCGATTACCCACCTCTTCAGGCTTTGGCATTGATGATCTTGGAGAGAGTTGCCCAACGCCCGAATGGAGTGTCCAACTTGGAAATTTTAGGCTCTACATCAGTTTTTGCGAGGAAACTTGGAAATGAAACCATGGTCGATCTTCATCGTCACTGTCTCCGCATATTTTACCACGAGTGCAAGGACAGAGCTACCTGTAGAAAATTTGCTTTTCTCTCGCCAATCATTGTGGATGTCGTAGAAAGAACTCCTGACATTGTGGCCAAGGTTAATGGTTCAGAACTTTTGGGAAGATTATGTTCCGTGCAGGTTGTGGCAAAAGGTCTCGCAGAATCCGGTATGCCTTATTATCTATGCACCTTGGTAAGCAGTGCGGAAACGGATCAAACTTTAAAAGAAGCAAGTGCTTTTGTCATCGCACAAATCGCGAGATCTACATATTCCTCTAAGAAGGATTTTTCTAAAGGCATACCAGGTTTACTGGCTATGGTGCGTAGTGAAAGTAGCAGTCGGAAAGGAGTAGAGCGAAGTCTCATTGCCATTTCTTCCATTTTGGAAGACATGATCAACTCAATTGGAGAGTTCACAAAGGCAAACGGGTTTGCTGTGATAAGGAAACTTCTAGAAAATCCTGATAAGTACTCCAACGATGCTATACTGAGTGCCTTGTATATAATTGACGTAATTGCTGGAGCTCCGTCTCAGCGGGATTCAGTGGTACAAGCAAATTTTTTACCGATTTTGTTGAAATTAGTGCATCCACAAGAGCAAATTAATGAAGCTGATCAACAAGCACAACAACAGGAACAAAATCAAATGTCGTCATCCAGGCCGCAGTCATCAGCACCGAACCAGCCTCAACCATTACCAACAGAGCCAGAACCTCAAGCACCACAACAACTTCAACTCACCCAGTCACAGTCACAGTTCCAAAATGTGGAAGAAATTCCAGAAACCCTGGAGGAAACTACTTTACCTACCACAGTGTCGACTGCTACTCCAACCATTGTACCACCACCAGCCTCAACATTACCCACCAGCAAAATAAGTAATAAGTACGATAAGCAGGAGCAACAGCATCAAAAGTCGCCTCAGCATTCTCCATCTCAAAATTACAACACAAGTCCCCAAATTCATACCGCGACTTGTAGCATTTTATGTTCGATTCTCTGTGAGCCTTCAACACATGACGAGTTTGTTCAACAGAATGGCCCAAAAGTTGTTTTGAGTATGATGGGACATGACGAATTTCCGGTTGTTGCAGCTGCGGTGTCCATTGTAAATATTGCATGTGCGGATCCAATTTTGGGGAAAGTGTTGCTGGATGAAGGGCTCCTGCAAACTATGTGGAAACGATCAGATTTAATTTGTGTGAATGGACCATGTGAGTACAGATAGATAAAAGGTGGCTGTTTCATGGTTTAAGTGAACAGTTTCATTGTACCCCAAATTTAGTTATGTTCCACATTGCGTTGTACGCTGAAACCTTTCTCCCGATTTTTTGCAGTACGGTCAGCGTTTAATCGCTTGATCTCTTCCAACCTGCCATTAAAGTATAGCGTCGCTGGTCATTTGAGTCCCTTTGACAAATTGAAAAGTGGATTTTATGATATGAGGTCGTTTGAAAAAATTGGAGGAGCTGCGACTTCCGCAGGCTTTCACGTGGAATAAAAGAGCAAGTCCAACTCAAGTAATATTTTTCTTAAACCTTGTTCCAGGTGAAGTTGATCCTCAAGTGATGGAAAATAATGTAAGTTGGTTATTAGTAGGAAACGTTTGATGACTTTGCATAACGAATTTTATACGGATTATTTTTTTACTTTTGAAAAGGAGAGCATCCGAACAATGCAAGACCAAGGTCAAGACCTTACAGACATTTTGAGCGCCATTGAATTACAAAAGGAAGATATTGACAGTGAACCATTTTTGGTGGCAATCATTGCCAAAGCAGTGTCAGACCGGTTTGGGGGACCGTTGGATAAGTGGAGGGTGTGTGCACTGCAACTTGATAAAATTCATTGATCTCTCTGAAGGTCAAAGATTTTTTTCTTCAAATTATCTATTTCTATGCATTATTCTGTATTGTACAGCTCACTACCAACTCTGAAGACATAGAAGTAGAAAACATTCAAAATAAATACAAGTCCGTCATAGTCCCAATCAGTTTCCTCTCCACTGGAACTTACCGTGTTAGAGCACTTGTATTCAAAGCAGTCTGTGACTTGTTTGGAATTCCCTGTTCGTTGGAAACGGGCGATTACAAGAAAACATGGAATGTGGTATTACTTCGCCCTGATGAA
The DNA here is from genome assembly GCA_027744095.1 of Zhuqinia jingwanae. Classification (NCBI taxonomy): domain Eukaryota; kingdom Metazoa; phylum Arthropoda; class Collembola; order Entomobryomorpha; family Paronellidae; genus Zhuqinia; species Zhuqinia jingwanae. Next base: position 4,070 of record JAHZNC010001631.1, read on the forward strand.
CGCTTTGTAAGCAAAATCTACAAATATTTGATCAGTAGTAATTTTAATTTCAGCTCCATTTTCAATTGTTCATTCTTGCAAATGCAATTATCATTTTAGCCACTCATGTGTCCATGTCTTGAAGAGACAGAAAATCAAGGCATAAATTTTGTGTACACTGATTCCCTACGAAGGTATGTAGTTGACCTTGTTTTCCAGCCCGGAACACTACTTCCACTTGGATCTTTTGATTCGGAGGCGTATATTAGTTCTTCATAAATATGAATATGAAAATATAATCTAAGAATAATTTGTGGACGCAAAGTTTTTGTCAGAATAGTTTATTTTAAGGAAAAAATAAATAATCATGCATGAACAAAGACTTCCGCTTTCAATCAACCATTTTTTTATTGTTCTCCATTCCAGTTGTGTTGTGCTTGTTTAAAATACTTTCTGATATATGAGCAAGTACACGTGCTCTATTTCCACAAGCAAAACCTCCTATCCTACTAATCCTACCTATTTATGCTGTGATATGATGGAAAGCAGCAGCGAAGCGGCAGCTGATTTAAAAAGCAGCCGAGTTAAATGAAAACTCTAGTCCGACCCGACTATATTATTTGTACACTTTTTACAAGTTTTATCTAAACAAATTATTTTTTGCAACAGTTACTAATTAGTCCTATAGCCATTGTCTGTTAACCGGTTAACAATGATGAGGGCTGTGGTTAGTAGATTAGGGAGTACTAGTTCAAATGGAAGTTGCTTTTCTACATGCGGTTTAGGTATTTTGACGTGTAGCAATAGTAGAAATTTGACTGGTTTAAGTAGTAAAAATACAAAATTATCAATAGACCAGAGAACAAATTGTGGACAGTCAGTAATACCATTATTGTTATCATCGCATGTATCTTCGAGGTTATCAGTGATACCTTCACCACCAGGACCAGTGTTCACAAATATAATACGAGATTTCAACACTAGTGCTTCTAGAGGTAGAAATTGGTTTACTCCAAGGGATGACACAACTTTCTGGGGGAGGACGTTGAAGAAGTTGGGATTTACAGAAATACCCAAAAGTGTACGCTTTTAGAAGAGTGACTTTATTTTATATGCGTAAAATTTTTTTTGCCGGATTCCGTTTTTTAAATGTTTGGTGTTATTGTAATTTTATAGGCATTGAGGGGGTATGGCTATCTAATTTACATGCAAATGGCAGATGATGTGGATTATCTAAAGTTTTTTCAAAGTATGTAGATTGATATTGTAAGTAGATAAAATTTAGTTATGATAATGGTAATAATTATAATAATAGTATTGTTAATTTTTACTTTAAGGATGCAACCTTCCAGACACCTATGCTTCATGGTTCATTGTCATCGAGCTACACGTGTGGCTCCTTTCCGCCCGTCTTATGCAAGACGGCAGTGAAGGTCGCATTGTTCGAAATTCCCTTGTCAAGGGCATGTGGGAAGATCACGAACTAAAAACCAAAAAGCTGGAAGGTGCTTTACCTTCCGCAAGAAGAAAGGAACTTCAAGGTTTAAACGAACAGTTCTATGCCGCACTAATAAGTTACGACGAAGGACTTTTGGGGGATGATTACATTCTTGCTGGAGCATTATGGAAAAGGCTGTTACACTTGGATACAGCTCCTCCCGCACTTCTTCCGGAACATTTTAATTCACAGGAAAATCACGATGAAGTGGCACAAAAAGTCAAAGCTGTAGAAATGTTGGTGATTTATGTGAGATATCATTTTATCATGTTGAATCAATTGAGCAGAGAACAACTTTTGAGGAAAAGGGCCTTCAAGTTTTTACCTTTTGATGATGGTCTATTTGAGCTTATGGCGAAAATGGAAAAATCTCAGATAAGTGGAACGAGTAGTGCCAATAAATCAGAGATAAGAGACAAAATGAGTTTATAATGTCGATGATGAACTGATGAAGGTAAACCGAAGAAATAAACTTTACCAGTCAATATTATTTATGTATTTCACATGTAGTTCATTTTTACTGTGACACAATTTGTCATAATAAAATTATCAATTTATATATTATGTGTATTGTATACAAATGCTACTTCATAAACTTTTTTTTAAACACACAAATAGGTACAGTTTTTGATGCAAAATCATGCACATATATATAATCTTCGCTACTTAATAATCTTGTCTCACCATCATTCATTATTAACATGTATTTTTTCTTTAAAAAAAAAACACATGTGACAATGCTATAACTAGAATAATCTTACATTCAGAAATAAATAAATACATTAAAATAGTATATTGTAATAATAAATATAATATCATCATGATCTACAGGACCTACACCATCCCCAATGCGCAAATGCGGAGAAAAGTTACAATTAAATTAATATTAAACTCTTACAAAAATTAATGATACACATACTCTATGCTAAAACTGTATGGTCAACAACACACTATCAATTAAACCCAAGAATTGATTTAAATGCCACCAATAGCCAATAAATATTGTATTTATAAACAGGGATATTCCAAATATATTAAAATCTGATGCAATTAATGTTACATTACAAAAACAATGATACCAAAACTATTTCTTTTAAAGAACTTCACAAATGTGAAGAATAACTAGTATCCCATTTTAACCATACACACGGATGTATAAAAAATAGTGTCATTTATAGTCTTTCCTACGCATTTTGAGGCAAACATAATTTTGCAATTTTTCCCAATGCGTTTTAGCATGGTTCTACCAATGCACATCGTTCAACTTGGCTTAACACATAAAAAAGTTTCAAATATTGTAGTACATTTCAAATGAGCTCTCTTCTGAGACGAGTACGATTTAATTAGCGATATGGAGTTAAAATCTTATTGTTTGCTAGTTATACTTTAGAATATATATGATTGTTTGTTTCTCTTAGCCTATTTTTCATTCAATTTATAATACGCCAGAAATAATGTTCCTTTGCACAAGCCAGGTTATCGATATTCTCATCTACTACCGCTAGTTTAGGATGGATAGTTTTTTTTTGCCTATTGTGTAGTTGGTCGTTGAATTCTGCGACTTTTACGAATACGGGATTTTATAGCCTGTCGCAGATTGAAGGCCTTTGCAACTTGGAGTCGTTTTACTTTAGCTGCAACAGTGCGTTTCCTTCCTTCCAGCTATGTTTTGGAACGAATAAAACGGTTATGAATTATAACTAAAATATTAATGAGGTAAAAATTCATAGCCAGTCAGCAAAGTTTAGCATGCAGCGATAATATGCAGGTTCTGCACATGCATAAAAGAGTTTGAATAAAACATAATTACATACAAATACAATTAGATCAATTAATAAATATGGTTAAAGTAGACAATATTCACAATAGCTTGGCACACCGGACTTTTGAAGACTGAATATGAATACATCTAGCAGGTATTTAAATATACATATACTAACCCGTATTTCAGGTGTACACTTTCATGCATATTTCATAAAAGATAACACAATGACACAAACAAATAAAGCTTCCCACAACAAACTTATAACTACTTTAAATTAAAATGAAACTATTCAAGTAGTTTACAATGTACAAAAGTAAAAGTGTAAATATTAAATGTATATACCTCTCATAGTCAGTTCATATTCAAAACCGGTCTCGATAATCTCTAATCTCTACCCCGTTTAAAATACTTGAATATATGTTTAGCATATATACATAATATTTCATTGAACACAGATATCAATTTATATACATGATTTTTTAAATATATACAAACTTATTACTAGTTGATTTAATGTCCGTTTACCAGTGGTGCGTCAGTACAGTTTACTCAAATGGACTTTTTACAATTTTGAAGCTGCGGAAAAGAGAATCCCAGAGGATGCATGGCATAGTCAAGTGGAGCATTTCAAGCAGAAGAGTATAATAAAACGGTTAGATTTTTTGTACTTCAACTCACCCTTGCAGACATCATACCACCACCTACTTTTTTCTTCGCTGCGTCAGATGAAATTAATAAGGATACTGATGCAGAAGGAGAGTTTTTTGAAGACAACGGCTTGATGATGCCTTTCATCTTGTTTTTGTTTGCTGGTCCGGATATTAACTTTTTGGGCCCTTTTTTCGTGGAACTTGCCGAACTTACACCGCTGTCATGTGAGGTTATATCATCGCTATCAACTTCCTCCGAACCAGAAACACGCAATATGCCTATCCGTGATGGTACTCCAGCGACCCGTATAACCTCTGAGTCTTCCTCCGAAGAAGAGGATGTTGCCAACAACGTATTTGGTTGAAAACTTGATTTGTACTGCTTGTTGTTATTAACTTCCACAGTGGGAGTGTCAGCACGGCCAGATGAAGCGCCAGACATTTGCCGTTCCCTGCTTACTAAAGGGACATGCTGTGACTGAGATTCAAGATTAAAGGAACTCGCAGATGGAGAAGCACGTGGAGTCAACACTGATGTTGATATAACCTTTGGAAAGTCATTTCGCTGCGAAATTCTTATTTTCTCTTGAGGCGGTTCAATTTCTTTAAGATGTGCGTAGTTTATTACACCTGTGCATAATGCAAGGTGCATGGACATTTCATGTTTTGTAGGAAAACTGGATGAACAACGATTACAGGCAAGGGATTGCTTCCTTCCAATCTCAACTTCTCTTGTGGAACTTGTTGAGGATGAGTCCAGTTTGATGTACTTCATTTTTATCTTTTTTACTGGAGATAAACTGAGATTTCTCTTGAATTTATTCGTGGGCATATTTACACCATTCAAGTTATTATTATGATGTGACGTGCGACGGGTTTTAGTTGGCGACATTATTCTGGACAAACGGGTTGATTGTTGTATTCTTGCTGATGCATTATCGGCTTTTTTGGTTTTCGTGTCTTCCTCCGATTCAGATATAATTTTTGCACGTTTGTTGGGAATCATTTTAGAACTTTCAGATGGCACACTAGAAAATGATTTGTCATGGTCTGAAATGATATGAAGAGAAACACAAAAATCTATTGTCTTTCCGGTCTAATAAGGATAATTGGATATTTATCGAAAACGGAATTTGAAAATACATCATATATATACTTGAATACTCACGTGGAGACTTGAAGCCCCATATTTTGCCACAGTCTAAACTTTCACGTTTGTGCTGACGGAGCGCCTTATCAGAATCAAAAACAGTTTTACCTACAAAATACGCAAATAAGGTCACTTGCAATTATTATTTCGCATAAAACCAATTTCCATCATGTAGTGTCGACGTTGATTGTAGATTGTACTTTGGTATAAATAATGTAAAAACAACATACATATATCGCAGATAATCGAAGCTTTCGACAATGCTGCCATCTTTTGTGCTTCCTTCTCCTCCAGCGCTTTTAACTGAGCAGTGAGTCGACTAACCACTTGTTCAATACCTTTCGCAGGTGCTGTGCACAGCACTTTACCATCAGGTCCCAAAACTGCAGTATCGTTGCGGACAATTTCTACAGGGTTTGTGCAATTATTATCACAGTTGGACGGATCATCAGACACCACTTGCTGCTGTACTACTACAGATTTCATACCGCCTCCGCTCACAGTATTACAACTGCCAGTTGTCGAGCCTGACATCGCTAACGGTTTCAATTGCAACCGAATTACATTTTTCTCACTTGAACTAGGGGATGATGCAGTAGACAATTGAGGTGAAGGATTTTCATTCAGAACTTTCGACTTCTCAGCAAGCTCGTTGTACAGGTCAGCAACAGATCTGGTTCTTGTCGGAAATGAATCCCCTTCTGAAACTACTGAGCCAGACGTGGAAGATGAAAGATTTGTAGCAGTGTTTACGAGAACTAACTCTGGATCTATCTCGTACTCAATATTAAAAGATGCAGTAGATGGTGATTCGCCCGTTTGAATTAAATTAGATAATCCAATGCACCAAGTGGAGTCAAATGCTTTCTTGCAGTAATTCAATTTGTGAGTCATGAAATTTGGCAAGGAGCGGAATAGGTTACGACATACTCGACATTCCATGATGTAATCACATTCTTCAGTAAGGATTCTTTTAACCTGTTAATACAGAAGCAAATTAAATTGACATTCACGTTCAAGGACGCGATTCTTTGTCATAAATAAAATATTAACGTACTCTAGGAGTCCCCTTTGATACTGCGTTTTGTAGCGAAGCAAAACCATTGAGTCGAATATCATACGGAAAGTTCGACTGAGATCTGTCCTGTGTCGCCTTTTCCACTGAACCTGCGCCAACAGAAGTGCCTTTTCCCCCTCCTGCCGAGGGAGGTTTCGAATTATTACTCTTTGTCCCGCTATGTGCGGTGCCATTTTTAGCACCCGGTGGTCTTCCCATTTTAGCAGTCGTCTCTGCAATTCTTAAATTTAAAATCCGCCGTGAATTCGCTGTCTACCTTGATTACATTCTATTTATGAGAAAAAAAAGTATTGAAAATTTAGGCGTGAACTCAGAAATTGTAAACTATTTACACTGTGGTCCGAGAAATAAAATAAATTACTGAAAAACTCGCAAACTTACCGTTTTGCCATTAACGGGTGACATAATACGCCCCGAGCACTAGCACTAGACAAGTAAAGAAAACGAAGAGACACATTTTTGTAAATTATGTAAACTCTGAGATGAGATGGTTGAATTCAGGTTATTGTGTTTATTAAGTAATACCAAGTCGCTCATTACTTACCAATAGTTTTTAATATTAATTCTCGTTTTAGTAATATTTTTTTTATATCGCAGGATAATTTAAGCGAACAGCGAGCAGGTACTTGTTACTAGCAGGAGGCAATATCAATTTATGTCCGGCCGCCAAAATTATGCCTGTAATATTTAAAACAAAAATATGTAATCCAGTAATCAGAGTAAATTGATTCTAATTTGTGTGCAACAAGACTTGCAAACTAAAAATTACACGTACCATTTTCAGGAAATATTAATAACAACAATTTTCATCCGTTTTCAAGGTTCGACCACGGTATCAATTTACCAAAAGAACGGACGGATTATGGATTCCACAAGTTGAGCCAGCTAATCGCATTTATCTAAAAGGATAAAATAAAATAAAATAATTATTCCATCCAAAAGCAAAAAATATTTTTACGTTTGCACAATTCTCGTAAAAATTGTTTGCTTACATTTAAACAATGTTAACACGACTGCAGCAATAAAGGTGCGTTGTACTTCAAGGGATAATTTCCTATAAAATTGCGACCTCTTTTTTCTGTTAAATTCTGGTCATCGCCAATAACAATCAAAACAGTGAGTGTTATACACCACAACAAAATCTCAACACTTTACTACTTGCTACCAGTCGTACCAGCGAAAATTATTTACATTTCTTCTGCACTGTTCTCCTTCAAAAGCTAGTAGTACTGATCAGAAAAACACACAAATGAACTTACTACTTTATTGAGATGCTATATTTTCAATTGAGAATGTGTGAAGAGAAGAAGGGAACAAGTGAGGATAAAAAAAAGTTTGTCGAATATTCTTCTTACTGTTTTGCCTTTTGCAGTAATATAGACTTTTTACTACTATCAACAACATAACATCATCAACTACACAAGACACAACACATCAGACTGGTCTGGTTCTTTGGCTCGGCTGGTCTGACTGACTAGAAAACAGAGTGAATGTGTTTTACGTACCCCCATGCAGTATATGCAACACGCAGCAGAAAAAAGAGCTCTTCTCTCTCACCTCACTTCTCGGCAACAACAACAGTAAAAATTCTAGGCATATGATATGAAATGAATACTATTACCACTAAACTATACTGCCATTCCATACGCCACACACAAGCAAAGAGCCTCTATATAACTTAACTTCATATACATATACGTCATAAAATAATATTATTATAGAGAAAATAATATCGCTCGCAAAGAGTTATAAGATGAGCTTTACAAATTACGGAAAAGAACAACACAAGATGAGCAAAATGAGAAGAGAGGAGATATGAATTGAAATTATTATTATCGTGTAGTAATAGTAATGCATGCGTAAACCAGGCAAGACGAGCTACTACGACGAGTTCGTCAGGAAAAGACTTTAAAAGAGCAAAACTGACTTCAAATGAATATGATATTGTAGTATGCGATGTGAGTTATGTATAATGCATAAAAGGATGTAAGCACTGACAATATAAATGTGAAGGTGCACTTGCCACTACTTCTATACTGCTACAAGAAGAAAGCTTATAATCCTTTGTACTACCTGAGCCTGAGAATACTTTAGGATAAAAATGATCAAAATCAAAAAAACATTATCATCTTATAATTTGATGTATGCTATATGCTACTTGTACGTACTTTCATTAAACACCTTTTGCTGCTATATAAAAAGCTATATTGCGAATATTGCGATTTATCACATAAACAAGTACTACTGCTGAAGTTTTGATATTTATGCCTACTACTATAATAATAACTAATATACTAGCACATAATAATAATCATCGATATCATTGCAAATTTCGCTATTTCGCATATTCGATACCACAAAAAATGTTTGAAGAACTGCCATTTCTGAGAAATCCAGACTAACTACAACACCATATGCATATGCACCTGTTTATCCTTCTGTGTAAATCACAGTTACATATAGTTATTTGATGTAAACAGAAACGATAATCGCGATCGAGCTAGATACATTAAACATGTATGGTGGGTATTTATAAATCTAAATAGAAAAGAATGCTTTGCTTGCTTGTAAGCTAGCTAATTACAATACGTTACTTCATTATATTATGGTTTGCAACGGCGTGCATGCATGCATACGTAACTTTGGCAAGCAAAATAAAAACGGATTTGACCTGACCGCCACGAGCGAAGAAGAAAGGTAATGCGGTAATACTATCGGCTGGAAGATGGTAGTGGTGTGGTGTTGATGATATAACATGACAACGTTTCTAAAATGGCAGCTTGTTTTTCCGTAATGACTTTTTGGTTCTTGAAATTGCTAGAAACCTGAAAAATTGAATGGAGCGGACAAATTAGGAATCAAGAATCAACAATACAAAATGGCTTGGAATGTTTTTTTAAATAAAAATTATTTTGATTACCTATTCGTATCCCACCTACGGCTGGCAAAAAATTTTCTACCAGATATCTACCCCTATGTACAGCTAGAGTTTCATCCAAACATAAGTGTGCAGTAAACTCATGTCTTTCTTTGCTATTCAGTGTTTTCAAATTCATACAATATGCATAGTTTAAAAAAACAAGATAAAATCACATTAGAATATTTTGATTGAAATTGCAATTATATTATTATTCATAATATATCGTTTCCTTAAGATATAATGTTACGCATCTCGAGGTTTCAATAATTATTGTTGTTGTACATTACGTTTTTTAAATCAATATATCATTATGCATACATTATGTTTTTGGATAATTGTTTCTTGAAATAATAAAGTTTTGTATTGAATTTGATTTAAAGTTAATTATTTTCAACCACCAAACTTTTGCCCATCATATCATACAAAGTTCTCGAGAACTCAAAGTGAAAGAGAGTGAAACAGAGCGGGAAGAAAAACGCGAGGCTAAAATTTTTCACAGCGGATCTAAAAAAAGCGCGTGGAAACGTCAGGTAACTGGCTGGTGCAACAAGTGCATATTGCACATCATTCGCGGGCTGATTTCCAGGATGAGGAACGATTGACTCGGCGTGGACCACACGAAGATTTAGTAATGATTTCCCAGGTGTGCAGCCCGATTTGGAAAGACAATACCCCTACATAATTGAGAAGCAAATAAACAATATTCAATTATTCAAGGGATCCATTCCTTTCTTATAATAAAGAAAATTTTATAAAATGAAGTAATACTCGTAACAGTAGAAATAATAATAATAATAGAATTTCAAAAATTACCTCAACAATGCAAGCGATAAGTCGGTGAATAATTTCTAAAATTATTAATTCGGAAGAAATAGTAAATGCTAAGTCGTACAAGGAAGCAATACGTAAATCAGCATCCTGCTGCTGGAAAGATGACAAGTCAATGTTATCAAAGTCACTGAAAAAGTCAAGATAAACATTGAAGTTAGTATACTAATGATGTTGCACAATGAGCGCTACTGACATGATACTTTTAATTTTGAAAATTTACATGACATCGAAGTTATCAACAATCGCAAAAGTTACGAGGAGTTTCACGATCATAAGAATAAGAAAGTCGACCACCTCTGCCACTATCCGTTTCCATATAGGAGCTATTTTTACCAAAGTAAGTGGTTCTGCCAAAGTTGACCTTTGCTGTTGATTTAGTTGATTGTTCACTAAAATACACCACGAATCATTTTGTTTAGCTTAGATTAAACTTAATATTCAAAGCCAATATGCCAATTTATACTGGAATTGAAATTGTAAACTACATAAGTTGACTGATTTACATTGATTTGCGAAAGCATTAAAATTAAGTCTAAATCCTTGCGGCGCAGGCGGCTGACGCTGTTGCCCTTGTTGTCCTTGCTGTGGACTTGAAGCGGGTGTTGTGCCACTGGTCGTCGCATAATGCTGATTTAATGCCGTGAAATACGCTGACACAGCGAGTGAGCGATGCATATAGCACTTCCATAACCAATTCTCTAATTGCTTACAGTATTCTGCGTTAGGAGATAAAATTTCTTGGTGTGGTGGTGTGCCTGCCGTTGACGATGAGGTTGAGGAAGATGCAGAGGTGGAAGACGACTGAGAATCATCTGTATTTGGTCCAGGTCTGTCTTTATCTGTGGAAGTCAAATTTCTCTTCCTCTCTTGGTTCCCATCTCCGTCCATGATTTAATATTTGGGTTCTCTTCGGCAATCTGCGAACACAAAATCAGATTATACAAATACAGCTCTAAAAATACATATTTTCTTACAATTATTGTTCAAATGTTAATATTACATAAATGGTTCTTTACTGCTTTGGTATTATTTTACCAAATATTTATTATACTAAACCAGCAAAAATTGGGACAATTATTGGGTTTCGCATAGTAAAATCTAGCGTTTCACAAATTATAATTAATTAATTCAACAGATTATAGGTAATTTATAAACTTTTCTTTGATTTAATGAATTTAAATTTAGTGTGGCGAGACATTTCTACTTTGTACTAATCAGCTGACAACACAACAAAATGGCCAAACAGATGTTGTTCTCTAAAGTGTAAACAAAGAACGAGAACGATGACAAATAGTTTGTTCACAAATGACAAGTACTTAAAACACATTAGAGGTAGACGCCGCCGTCAAGTTTCTTTCAACTCAACAACCAACCTTCGATGCTTCACAATTATTTCAATTTTTCAATACACATTTCCATCCACCTATCATACTACCTACTTGCTGTTCAATCAAAATAAATTCTGCTAAAAAATGAGTTTAAATCCATTGACCCGAAGGAGCGAAATTTTAGTATGCATTAATAATTCAAATTAAATTAACACTGTGTAAAGGTAAACAAAAAAGAAATTCAATTTACTCACCTTTACAAAACAGAAGATGACTAATTTTTTTGCTTGCTATGATATAATTTCAAACAACACTTATGATCACCTCCTAGCTCCACTTTAACCTTCAATACTTCTTTTAAAATACAATTTTTTGCTCAATTACAAATTAATGATGAGTAATAATAAATGTTTCAAAGTACCAATTTATTGACTGATAAAATGAGTAAATCTTTAAAGAACAATGACAATCTGCCATAATAAAACGCTTCGCCGACCTCTCTGACTCACTACATAAGATTAGTTTAAATATTATAGTACAGTGTGGAAGTGTGATATATAATCTAATTAATTATAAATTTAATACTATCCCCACAAACTACGCCATAATCATTAATTAATGAAATTCCATCTCCTATAAACTACAACTAAAAATAGTTGGTTTACTCTCACTTTTTCTTCTATTACTGTCATCAAACATAATGCACAACAATAATTGAAACTGATATAGTATAGTAATCAAATCATGCTTTTAAAAATCATCTTTATCCTTCACTTCTTTGCACACAAACACACACAAACTCACTTACGTAAAAAACTAAATAACAACTGTTAGCTTTGGTTTGAGTTGTGAGTAGTAGCTAAATATATATGTAACAATTTTTATTTCAAAATATGGGGCAACTTATTATGTTAGTCATTTGGTTTGATTAGTAAAAATGCTTTGTTTTTAATGTGTTTCGTTACATTTTAAAGCACTGAGCTAAATAGCAAAATAATCTTAACTAATATATATATGTTAATCTAATATTGAGACTTGAGATGTGTCATTGTGAGATGACTAAATAATTTTTTTTTGGACGAGATCTTTTTTTATGCAGAGTAATTTTATCTATGTATATATTATAGGTATTTGTTTTGCTATTTTATGGCGAATTTTGCACGTTAAATTCTACTACAAACTTGTGTGATGATCCGCATCATTGAGAATTACTGGCTTACTACTAGTAATCTGCTGAGATTTGCTGTTACTCATCACTGTGATCCTGTCGTTACCACTTCCTTGAGGTCCAATAACAACAACAACTTCCTCTTCTTCCTCGACAACAACATCTTCTTCATCATCCTCATCTCCATCTACCCCAGTTTCCACTTCAACTTCATCCATAATAATTGCTTCTCGCTCTTCCACCATACTGACCACTTCTGTAACTACTGAGTCTTCTTGGTTAACTTCGCTAACCTTGCTGCTGTCATCCAACTTAAGTAATTGAACCTCTTTTACTAATTCATCGTACATTGTATGAAATTCTACCAGGTCCTGTTGCAGTCTTTCAATGGAACGGTGTAGGTGTAGCTTCTCACTGTGCACAACAACAAAAGAAATTAAGCGTTAAATACTCAATTTGATTATTATATTATTAACTTGCATTTTGCACTTTTATTGAGGTGTATAATAATGACCAATGACTCACTCTCGTTCGATGTTAATCGTTCTTTGGGCTTCATCCAGCAGTTTGGTTAGCAGATGAACATCCGCAGCGGTACTCATATTTTGGGCATTATTGTTCAACTGCTGCACTTCATGACATGCATCGGTTTGGACTGAAACTTGTTTCATTTCCGGCTTTGGTGCTACACTGCCACCAGTAATCTCTTTTAATTGAGCCCTGAGAGCATTCCTCTCCTGACGTACTTGGGACCATTTTCCCTTCCAATTCGAAGTGCAATCTGACCACCATCTCATTGTTTTCTCCATTTGACATACTCTTGCACGAAGTTGCTCCAGTTCAGATTTATTCTGGATTAAATCAGTCAAAATTAACGTTATCATCACATTCACAAAATGAAATTATCATGCTACGATTTTCCCTATTATGCCAAAGCCTGTTTTGCTTACCTGACTTTGACTTTGTACCGAATGATGAGTTTCAGAATGCCTAATTAAGCCTGTACTACTGCTACTCCTTTCAGGAAAGTCTATATCATCGTCGTCGTCGTCACAAAACACTTGTGATTTGGGTCGGGGGTGGTGAGAATGATGGTGATGGAAATGATGAGAATCTCCCATTCTGGTGATAAGTTTGAGCTGAAGATACTTTAAATGCAAAAGTATAATATGCGATTCAAAATTAACACTAACGTGTCAATGCTACACTGTTAAATTCACCTTTTCTTTTGTTAATTATCTCAATTTTTACTCATTTATCCAGTCGTAATTTTAACCCTTTCTTCATTATCAACCAAACAAGTCGATGTTTTTCTGTTTTTATCTTAAATAAAATTATGGCTTATTTAATTTCCTTGTGTGTTCACGCAATGTCTACTTACAAGGCACATGCTTACAAGTTGTTTTTTTTTGCATGTAACATATAAACTATGTGAATGTTTTAACCACAAGTAGTAATACTTTGGCAAAGTGAAAAGGAGTTCACACGATTAGAAAGTAAGAAAATATCTAGGATGCTAGGATATTTCTTCATTGAAACTTCAGCTGAGTTCTTTTCCATCCTTTTATGATGATGCCAAATGATGTTGTGAAATGTAATGTACCCATACCCACTTTACTCCTTTTTCCTTTGAAATGCCCTTCTCTCCTCCTCACCTAAAGTAGACTCCTACACACGTTCTGTGTTGCTTCTTCATGTATGTATGTATGTATGTTGTATGTAGCATGAAAAATGGTTTCTTTTTGAAAAAGTTCAATGCATTTATTATGCCAGCGCCAGTCATATCACAGCCAAGACTGGATTTTTGGATTTCAGCCATCCCTAACCCCTTTCGGCTTTCAACTCATTTTTATGTAAAAGAAAAACTGGTATAATGTGACTGCTCATGCTCAAATAAGGATAAATTAAACTTTCTTAAACGAATTTCATTATAATCATCATTATGAATGTTCTCTTGTGGTCAATTCAGACAATTTTCTTTTTCCGTTAAAAATGTATACACCTATCATTATGCGTTCATGTACCTTTCTCACAATACAATCATTCGCATTCATTATAGCTAAATGATTTGAAGCAGAAGGGATATATTAAAAAATTCCACTAAATGTCACCTTCAATATTTTTTGTTGTAGTTGCAAAGTTTGTTTTAGGTAGGTATGCAATTTTCTAAGCTAGTTGATAGCATCAATGAAATTATGAAATAATAACCATAGGGCATAGATATAAATTGTAATTTAAACACGATTAATTGATTTCAGCTAAGGTTTAATGCATTTTATTTGCATAACATATTATTGAGATATAAACATCTCTACTCAACAAAATCTTCTTAATGAAATACAACAAAACTTTTGTGCAACTAAAAACGTTGCTTACTTAATTGTATTATATAATATTTTTAACAAGAAAACAAACAAAAAATGTTTTCTTTACGTTGAAAATCGATAACAATTTGTGGAAATACGCTATATAATTAATAATTAATTATATGGCAGGGTACAACAGTTCCCTTTCGTCATCTTCATTTTGAAAGGCAAGCCAGATACTTAGGTGTAATAACATTTGAGTGATCTCAGAGGATTTTTACAATATCACAATAATATTTACTAAACTATCCAAATTTTCCATAAATTTGCAGCAATTCACGATCACATCATCCCACAACC
>JAHZNC010001632.1:0-17283 GCA_027744095.1 Zhuqinia jingwanae
TTTTTTTTGCCGTACATGATTTTAACCAAGATCACACCAATTTTGTGTGCTTGCTTGCTCCGTATTCTAACCTACCTACCCATACACCTTACTTCTGTGTGTGCCATACTTGCAACTTTGTTGGGAAAGATGAAGAAGAAGAGAAAAAAAAGTTAGCTATATGGTATATACCTAAATGTATATGCTCTTACACAGGAAGAAAAGTTTCTGGTAGACCACTGTTCCTCCACTATAATACCGCCTTGCCATTTCACTGCACCACCGCTTTTTTGTACTCTTTGAGTGCACATATACATATATTGCTAACTGGATAACGGTTTTTTCTTCTATATCCGTTTTTCACTCTATACTATATACTTGAATGTATGCATGTATGTATCTTAGAGTCTAAACAGCTTAAATGCAGAGAAGCAAGTCTAATTTCTCTATTGACTGTTTTTATAATATTCTTGAGTCTCAAGTCTACGACGGTAGCTGCAAAAAAAAAACTTGTTCTGGTAGCAGGCATGTAGACACCAGCCACTACTACGAGCATTACTATTATTATATCAACGTGAGTATACTAGTAACTCGTAGGGGGGGAAAGAGTGGCAATGGCAGCGAGAATTTTTTTTAAGACTGTGGGTTATGTTGTTGTAAGTAGTTAGTGCGGATAATGGCATGACACACTGTTTCATAGTTTATATAATGCTACTTCCTTAGTGTACTAAAAAGTTTGGCAGGAAGGAGATATATAGAATATGTGTGAGGTAAAGTAAGTGGGGTAATATTGGAAACGACATTCATATATGAGGTCTCGAGAAGAGAGTTTTTCTCTCCATTTGTACGCCATCATCATCAGCATCGAAATCGTTGCTGCTCCTGGTTTCTGCTATTTACTTTCTTGTGAAGCAAGTACCAAAGTCCAGAAATGGCAAAGGAAACGAATAGAGAGAGAGAGAGAAGGAAGAAATATAATACGGCTGTAAAAATCAGTCCGTTTCTTCTGCTTCCTCTCTCTCTCTCTCTCTCTCTCTTGCTCCCTTCTCTCTTCATCTTATGTACAGTTTCTTCTTATTTCATTGCTTTAGTCTCTGTTACCAACATTTAAAGAAATAAAACACATGAGCTACAGAAGCAGCACATAAGTATGGCGATGAGAAACGAGAATGGTTGCATATTGTGTGTATATAATGCACTCAATTTCACATATATTTCCAAGATAAGCCTCAAAGCACGCTGCTGACTACTCGTATATGCTGCTTGCTGGGTCTGATGTGAGACTTGTGTAGGCATTATAAAATAAAATGTACTGGTATTATACGTACACACATAATATGTAATGATATCACGGAAACCGAGAAGACTCCAAACTCCTTCATATTATCTTGAGTCCCTTTTCTAAATGGATTGCAACAACTGCAACTATATAGATCCTACACCACACACACACACACACACAATGTTCCAACGCTATGACATAAAGTAGAGAAAAAAAGAGAGAGAAGAGGTAGACTCGGAAGGAAAGAGCGAATTGAGGATAAAAGAGGTTTCTGGCCAGCTTGTTTGTTCGTCCATTCGATTCCGTAATAACCATATATGTACATGAAACAGGCATGTTGTATGGTACGAGCTAAGACTTCATATTGCACGTTAATGTCAAACTCCAGGCCTCTCTCTCTCTCTCTCGCGTGGTCTTGCATGGTAGCAGTTAGATAAATACAAAATGTTTGTGTGCAGCAAAATTCTTTTACCTATATTCTCTTTCTTCTCCAGAAAAGGAGATTCTTTCCAGTAAAGCTGGTGCTCATGACGGAACAACAGTTCACAGTTGGATAGAAAATGTACACTATTATTCTGAATTCTGATATGGTACGTGCATATTTCGTCAGGTCACATGAAATGCCAATAGAACGACATTTTGTACTCATATTAGGTATGTGGTATGTTCTTAGATACATACTTTTGCACACACACACACACACTCATACACAACAAGAAACAATTTTATAGCAGTTTTTTTTGTTATCGGGTAATACAGGCAGTCTGGTTTCTTGTAGTACCGTTTTTCTTTCTAGTTGTTAGTGTTGTATATAGTGTGTGCGGAGGTTAAAAGTAATTCCAGTAGCCAACTTGCAATACAATTTTTCTCTTTTTCCCTTTTTATGTTTCCTAGTCGGTCTATATACTCGTGTATTTGGTAGTTGGTAGTTGGTACTCATGTTGTTTGATCACTATAAACGTTAGAAAAAAACATGTACAAAATGCCTGTTAGCTGCTTTTCGTGGAGGAGGGTGCAGTGTTTTATGTCTTTTTTCTTGTTTCTGAAGAGCACACAGAGAGAGAGAGAGAGAGAGGGCGAATGCGTGTGTACACGTATCTGCAAAGCATAAGATGATGTGTATCTACACAAAGAATGTACACACACACACATACACAAGGAAAGTCGGAAGGAAGTGGGAAGCACGTTAAAGAAAAGTTTTGTATAGAACTCTCTTCACGTCTGCTACGACCATGTCATAACACAAAAGCTTTTCAGCTGCATCGCTTGGCACACATTGAGTTTTTCTCGGTCTACTGTGCTGTGTAATAAGCCTTCCCTCACTACTACTCCCTATATATTATATACCATAGTTTACTTTTCTTGTACCACATCACACATAATATCACAAAGCAAAAAGGATGTTATAATATGCCTCTTTGTATTGCAAAAGGAATCTCATGTTAACTGCTTAAGATCACATACAACAGTTTTCTTTCTTTCTCACGAACGAGCAGTCTGGACTCGTCTGTAGAATAAAAAGAACTACCGGGATTTCTGTCATTTTTACATGATCAAAATGATCAGGCTTATCATGCGTCATAATATTATCTATTGTTTGCTGAACATGAGAGTGGTGTATAGAGAAAATATATGTATACAAATGTACACAACTAAAAAATATTTTTTTATAGATATGTACTTTATATAAAGTAGTAGAGTCTCACTCAAGTGATTTTGTACAAAAGAAGAAGAGAAAAAAATGAAACATATTTTAGAAATTGGAGTACACTCACTTAAGACTTTTGGTAGCATCTCATGAGGAGGAGGAAAGCCCGTACGTTGTCAAGTATGTGTAGAAAATGAAATCTAATTTGCAAAAGTTATACATAATAAATAGATGAGCACTTTTATAAACGACTTTATGAATTAATTTACATATTATAGATCTCGCATATATGATATGAAATACATATATACATGATATGCAAAGGAGATGTTTAGTGTGATGAGAAGCAAGTGAATGAAAAAACATGTACACTGTGTGCACATGAGTGTGTGGCTTCTTCTCGTCTCCCTCGACCATTCTCCCAGTTTTCTTTCTTGTGATTCTCATGGATAATATTTTGCATCTCCAAAAGCACACTCGAGAATAGATAAAGAATAAAATGATTATCTTTCTCTAACTCATCTTCATCGTCTCATTTCTTTTTTCCTTTTCAAGAAAACTTTTTTGAGTTTGGTGGAATGGAAAGAGCAGCTCTTTCCCTCCATTCATTCTTCTGGACCCACTCTCCCTTTCTCATTTAAATTGAAATTAGTTCATTGTCCATTTGCCGAAGCGCGCATACACACTCACTGCAGTGGTGGTAGAGTAGATCTATAAGACACGTATATATTATTATATGATTTGATGGAAGATGAGAATGTACAAGAGTTGAGAGAGCGCATCATCCTTTTTATGTAGTTAGTTTATTTCATTGTGTCGTGTCATGCTAATGTTAGAAGTTTTGCTAGCAACCAACCACCACTACCGCGTACACCCACACCACTCAAAACTCAAATGGTGAAGAAATGAAACGAAGCCGAGAGAGAGAGATTAAATGAGCATTCCTACTTTTTTAAAAGAAATATATCGAGGCAGCACAAAGTATAAAAACCTTTGGAGTGTAAACTCTCGTTCAAAACTTCCAAAAGACATGACTCGGAGAATAGTGTACCATTATACATGCATCCATAATAATAATGATAGTAATTTTTATATCATGGCAAATATAAAATTATGCATATTATTATGCCTACAAATAGTCACACGCTCGTTCGCAAGCTAATATAACTTAAGGAATTATAGGTTTGTGAATAAATATTCCGCTTGAGCCCTAATTTGAAGCTCCCGTGCAACCATAATTTAATTGTGCTAGGGCACCCATTAGAACGATCTACACAAATGTGTACATCATTCTTCCCCCCTTCGTGCCAGAGTCGTAATGTTAAATTATTATTACATTATACATATGTACTGTAATGATGTATTGCACAAAAAATTATACAATTATGCACAACTCTTTTGTCTTTTCGTTCAAGTGTACCGTGTAATCCCCCACTATACCAACAACTACCATAATACACGGCCACCACCACCACCGTTTCCTACAAAACTGTTGAAAAGCAAATACACGAATCCTACAATTTGTCATCCACAAATTATTTATTAATTTTTGCTCACAGATAGATAGAGACGAGGGAAGCAGTGAAAAAAGGAAGGAAAAATTATGACATTATTGTGATTATTGTTTGAAAAGTGTTTTGGCACTTGCACGGTAGTTGGCGATGGTACGTGTGCAAAGGAAATGGCAGTTGCACGTAGGTGGCACAAAAATTGTCAGATGATGTTTGAGAGAGAGAGAGAGAGCGAGAGTTATATATGTTCATATGAGCAATACATGTAACGTAATAGTTTTAACACTTTTTGCCATTTACAATTATGCGTAATGATAATCAGTTTTCTCTAAGAAATGAGATTTTTTTTGTCTACTTGAATAATTATATATCATGTCGACACACCACCGGCAGCCTCTTGTATTATAATAATAGTAATATACATGTGTATATTATATTTTCCTATGTTTCTTCTTATTATTATTATGCATCTAATCTCATTGCTAATAATATTGTTGAATATAATGATAATTTAAATTTTACAAGATGAGCAAAAAACATAGGGGAGTCAGGGAGGGATACAAATTTTGTAATAATAATAATAATAATGATGTGTTAGACACAAGCAAATGAGATAAGCGAGGAAGGGAAACAAAGTTGAATTATTTAATGGATAATTTTCTGTTAGAATACAGATGTAATCTCGTTACCTGTCTCTGTGCAAACTTTCGTTTCATATCCGCAACTATTTACTTATATTTATGACAAGTTCATTTGAATGCAACACGCACGAACTAGCACGCATATATAGCCTTATATGCTTATTATGGTATAAACACATAATAATAATATGTACAAGGTTCATAAAGCAGCAGCGCCCTACTCCACATAAATACGCATACTCCTCTTCTTGAAAGAAACATGGTAATCAATGTATCCGCCAATTTTCTTTAACATAATAATTTTAGATTCGCAATATGTTGCAAATAAATTAAATAAAATGTGATTAATAAGTCCCCAAGGCGCTTTTATCTACAGTCATCCTCAACATCATGAATATTTATGTACATATGTACAAAACACAAAGATTACATAAAAATGAATTTACTGTGACGAGATGATTGACGAGATTAGTTTATCGTCAGAAGAAATGGGATTTGAATTTCCATTTCATTTAAAATACAAGGATTCCAAATAAATATATGCTTTCATTTTTCATTGCCTACTTACGTTATAATTTTAAACTTTACAAATTGCTAAAAAGGAAATAGGTAACTTGTGAGTACCGATTATAAAAATCAAGACAGATTGAGAGAGAGAGAGAGAGAGAGAGATACAATTTCAAGTGGGAGTGACCGACGACATACTGTTAAAGTCATTTCTAGCAACCTTGTATCAACTGATGATTGTCATTAAAAAATAATCTGTCAAAATATACATGCATATACCAAAAGAACAATATGTATATATTATACAAACCTGCTGCAAACTTAAGCTTAGAAAAACAACTGGTTAAAATCTATTATTCGATAGTTGATTGTATTTCTAGCAGCAGCATGTGTAAAAGGCAAAGGGGGATGAAAAAAAGAACATTCAAGAAAATGTATTAAAAAAGTTCCATTTTCCTTACAACGTTAAAAAAAATCCACATCCAAAAGTCCATTTAGATACATACGAGATAAAATGTTGAAATCTCCTTATTTGCTTTAGTATTGTTAGAATTGATGATGATGGTGATGGTACATATCGTAGATTTGATTTGACGTTAATGATATGATCAGTCAGACTCACCAAAGATTTGTTGGCTCCGGGAGTGATGCATTTATGCCTTACTTCTTCTTCTTCTTCTACTTCTTCTTTTGCGTCACTTGATTACTCCTCATGTAGCAGCAAAGTAGTAAAGAAACGCACAACTCTAATAAACATGTTTCAATATTACATACATTCATAATGTATATTGTATATAGGTATCCTTAAAAACAATTTTTTTCATGTTCAATACGCCTGCCTGGTAAACCGGGACGAATTCATTGGCCATTGTGTTTTGTATTTTTTTGTTCTTCTTTCTTGAACTAACATAACCCATGAAATACATTGAAATCGTAATATGCCAAATAATAATAATAATAATGAGGAAAGTCTTATAGGATGGCACGGCTCACAAAAATCAAATGCAAATGGTGTGGTACCATTGTTGATGACGATGTTGATAGGCAATATATGAATCTTTTTGGTGGAGCCAAATTTTACACCTACTGGAAAAAAACATTTTGTTTGTTACAATGTGTACATTCTCTCTCTCTCTGTGTGTGCTATGTTCTGTTGTGAATGGATTGGGCTCTTAATTCTTCTTCTGACCCACCACATCACCACCGACTACACAATAATAATAAAATGAAGAATTGAATATGAAAATTAGCATAATATTATTTTAATAAAAGGTCTATGACATGACATTATTTTATTTGTTTCATGTACGTATGATGTATGTATACGTGCAGACATAAATAAATGTACAATGCTCATCGGATTTTGTACGCGATTTTGAATAAAATAGAGTGCATCATTATGCGTTAAATAATATTTTGATAACAGCTAAGCTATCCGAAATGTGGTGATGCTGCTGCCGCTGTTGTTGATGTTATTTCTATTTTAATCTTTTGTCAAAAGCGCACATTATTGTTTAGGCAACTTTACATCACAGAATATAGGTTCCATGCTCACTCAGATGAGTAAATTACCCCACATGGTTGTTGTGTGAATGAAGCACAGGTCCTATTATTGAGACTGACTAAGCTATGTTTATGTAGCATGTCGTGGAAATAGCATGTTTTTGCACCTGCTTTTGTGAATAGTTCGTGTGAGACAAAATGCCTGTATTATTATTTAAAAAAAAATATGTGTGTTTGTTAATAGCAGTAGAGAGAGACATAGAGGGAGAGGGAGGTATACACAGCAGGATTGAATCCACCACCACCACCTACCACCATTATAATTAAGTTAAAATCGAAAGTAGATGATGTTGATTAAAATGACATGACTTTATATACAAAACATGTCCCATCTGTCTAGAAACAATGAGTGTGTATACTATGTAGTGGAAGGTAAAAGACAGAAAAGGATGACAACACTGCTGCCGTCATATTCATTCTTTTCAGAGAGCTACATACATAAATGTAATGGAAAGATGTTATCATTATAACATCGGCATGCTTTGCCTGGGAACTTGATTACGCTTTGATTAACTTTCAATGAAAATGAAATGGCCCACTCATTTTTCTTCATTTTCCAAGAGAAGGAGATCCTGTTATCTTTTCGCGTTGATTAAAAGCGTTAAACAAAGCGAAGGAAAGAGAGAGGGCTGGGAAATTAAAACTTGTGATATATTCTGTCCAAGATAAGACGAGAAAGATAAGGGCTTTCTCTGCAAACTGCAATGCGTATACTGCTGCGCACTTTTGGCTATGCATGTGTCTAGTTGTATTGTGTGTTCATTTGATAGTTTGCATATACTATTATTTATGTGGGAAGAAGTGCACTCATGTGAAAGAGTACATCATTGCTAAAAACTTAAAATAAAGCACACACATATTTAATATAAATGATAATTTATTCACAGATGTTTATTTTATCCATCTTATTGTAATCCAGTCAAAAAGTTAGGGGGGTTACCTACTTGGAATTCTGAATGAATGAACCGACTGTTTTTTTTCTCTACCCGCAAGACTTCAAATGGCTTAATATGAAGAAAAGGAACATTCTTTTTTCCTCTCCTTTCTACCTGCTTTATTTTATGTCTCTGTGTGAGCTACCGTGTCTACTGCGGTGATTTTTCTTTTTTCTTTGCTTTCTTTTTTTGTTTGTTTCACGACGACAACGACGACGTCAGTAGTTGTTAAGCACACGCGGCTCCGCTGTTGTACACAACGAAGAGGATCTTTTTTAAAGGGTTTTTACTACAAAAGTTAAATGGTTTGTCAAGAATACATATTATGTATTATGATTATTCCTTTTTTCACTACTGTTTACTTTAAACATGTTTTTATAAAAACATTTTTGTAAAAAGTAGAAAATATATAGTGGAAGTGGAAACTCAATCTGGAAGTTGTACGCGACTGATATAATGTATTTATGTATGCCACATATATACTTATGCATATGTATATATATACACTTACTTCTTAAATATATCATGCTATAAGAATGTATGGTATTATTGTGGCGTATATACATGCTTATGATAATGTTTACTATTATGACTGTGACACAAGGGTTTTAAGGTAATCTTATGCGTAAATAAAATCTGGAATTCATTTCATTAGAATTTTTATCAAGAATCCTGGAGCCCAACAACACAACAAAACACAACAACAGTCAAGCAACACGTTTATGTACTTGACTCGAATGATTTTCTTTTCTTTGGAATTTTCCGGCTATATGCTGCCACCACACTGCTGCCGTTTTTTTTTGTCGGAATCATGCAGTTAGTTATGATATGAAGTGTATAAAAGCACATACACACCATAACACAAAACGGTAATCCAGTAATCCAACCGTGTAAGGATTTTAATGTTTGCGTCTAAAAAAAAGTCATATTGTACAGTTACAGCCGGTAGAACGTGAATACTAGTAGAATATTTTAACTTTTCCTCTTTATTATATGCCATACATTACAATGTATATCCATAACCATACTACTACATACACACACATATAAGTATATTGAGTATGAGAAGAAAGTCAAGCAAGTAAGTATAAGGGTTTAATTTGAGAATGTCATGCGTTCACACCGCACCGGTTACAAATGTTACGAGTTTTTAGTAGGTAAACTTCTTATAAACAGATTATCGTCATGCATTGACACGGCCACTTTTCCCCCTGTATTTCATTTTGTGAGTACAAGTATTTTAGTAGCGATCCGGGAGCGGGGTACACTAATAATAAATGCATAAAATTAAGGGTAAAACAATAACAAAAGGACCTTTTTCGTTCTTATTTTACAATTTTGAATACGTAATGCGCACACACAGAATTCATTTACAATCAGACGTCTCACGACATGCTTCATATGTTTACACACGAACACGGCCCAGAGACGTGTACAGAGTTCAATTTGATCTGGAAAAAAACTTTTTTTTTATTTTCTGAGAGATGTTTATACAAAAGTTAACAAGAGTAAGTATGTTTAAAAAAAAAGTTTGAGCACTTTAACTTTTACGTAGTTAGATATGTATAGGAAGCTATTAAGCATAAATATATTGAAATAATGGAATGTTCAAATGGTTTAATATATAGAATTATACTAGTCAAAACTTGCTGGTTGGATGGAAGTTTTTATTTATACTTTATTCTATGTAATTTTTTTTCTCTGGTAGGCGAGGGTTTTGGGTTGGTTATTTTCATGGAAGTTATTGCTCTTTTCTTCTAAGTCTCAGAAAATTCTTCATAGTCATCATCATCATCATCCACATCTTGTTTAGTGTTTAGGTATGTGCATCTATATTTGGAATATTATTTACGTTACGTAAGGTGGTATGTTTTTCATCGGAGGCAAAAAAAGTAGTAAAACGCCCGAGAAAGGACTTTTTTCTGTTACCCCCCAAAAAAATATACTGGTCTTGTGGGGCTAATATTAAATAACTGATGCTTACTCTAAGTATATAATATATACCTATATATGTATGTATGGATGTATTTCAGATTGTTTATAATAATGTAGATATATACAACGGCGACAACAGAGTGTTGTACACACAGCGAAACATTTTTAACTAATAACAGCATTCATGCGGAATTTGTACAAGTTGAAGAAGTTAAAGTGGAAGTAAAGTTGTGACTGTAGTAGAAGTAGGAAGGGGAAAAGAGAGACAAGATATTATTATTATTATTATTACATTGGGATCACATATGGTGCTTTACTTTATTGTATTGCCGTATGTACATCATCAAATTCTAGTCAGATTCACAGACAGAGAGCACAAACAACAACCGTTACACACACAGGAGACAGTAGTAGCAACACACACAACACCAGTGGCACACACCATCAGTGGCATAAGTTCACTGCAAAGAGTGGAAAGACAAGAAGTAGAAGAAGAAAAAAAAACTAAATGCAAAAAAAATATTGCTACATGGAAAGCGAAAACATTTTTCTTCTTCTTCTTCTTCTTCTTCTGGTCGAAGAAGAAGAAGAAAAAGTAGGAAAAAAAGTCGAGCGAGCCAAGTGGTAGCATGTACATGTGTACATATATATCTATATATTTATGTTATACACATGTACTTGAGCACTTTAGCGTAGGTTTTCAAAAAAAAAATATACATACATACAAATGACCGAAAAGCAAGAAAAAAAGTAGACATTTTCTAATTTCATATTCAATTTATTTATTTATCATCATCACATCCTTACTTATATATGCCATGATCCTCTATATGTCCTCATGCCTTTGTTGGGCGTAACGTTCTTAAGTTGTTCAATTTAAACATTAAAAAAAATCTATTCAAGTGACGTGATGTGTTATATGCCATGCCACCAGCGCATACCGCCGCCGCCTCTCTCTGCCTACTTGATAGCAGCAACAGCAGCAGCAAGCAAAAGTCTGAATACCTAATAACACTGCAAACCCTCTAGGTATATTATTATTACACACTCACACAGATGATGATAATGACTAACAAAGTTGTACATTATGTATTGCCACATATTGTGCTGCATTTATTATTGAATATTGTTGTTGTTATTACCATTTACTTACTGCTTTACGTCTTAACGAAAGTTTCTTTTACACAGATGATGATTATGACTAACAAAGTTGTACATTATGTATTGCCACATATTGTGCTGCATTTATTATTGAATATTGTTGTTGTTATTACCATTTACTTACTGCTTTACGTCTTAACGAAAGTTTCTTTTTTGGAGGAGAAGAGGACGACTAAATGGCCTGCGAGTCTTCTTATTTGAACGAGAGAGAAAAAAACACACCATGTCTTACAGCTTACGTATATATAATAATATAGCTTCTATTCATGTGGAATATATATATATATGACCCGCCGACAATATATATAGATGCAATGCACAATATTCATAATATATTATGGGTAACAAAAACAACAGCATATATTATATACACATATGAATTTTCTTCATCTTCACCCCGGCAAAGAAGTTTTATGTATAATTTTGTATTTTAAATAAGACACATAATAATAAATACATATGTAAGTGTGGTCGCGATACATGTACATTTCTTATTACTATATATATTTAAAAAAAAGCAATCTTATGGTGCTGTGCCAGAAAGCAAATCAAACGAACAAGAAGAAGAAGAAGAAGAAGTGGTGGTGTGCCCACGCGCTATCACATTCATTTCATTTCCCATATACATAATATATCTATTATATACGCGCTACATTTCATATAATATACCACTCTTAAAATATAAAACTTCTTTTTTTTTAAACTGAACTTGCCCTACAAGTGTTATCGTTTGGTGATGTTGTTGTTGCGTATATACTTAGTTTTTAGAGTGGTGGTATGTGTGTATTGTTATTATAAAAAAGAGCAGGTAGTATGTGTGTATGTAGGTATGCATGTATTTATTGTGGCGGCTGCTTGATGACTCTTCTCTCTCTCTCTCCCTTTTCCTTTACTATAAAGCATCCTATAGGTATTTGTATGGGACACATTATAAATGCCCCGTCCATCTGTGACAAACTTTCCGGAAAATGCCCGGATGTGTTGTGCCAACTGACTGGGAAACGTGGCCTTTGGGATATTTTCATTGGAAATTTCCGTTCTAATGAATTTCTATAAAGATTGGATGACAGGTGAAATGGAGATTAGGAGTTTTACTAGCGGGTTGGCTAAATTGGTTTGCATATAGAACGGCAGACGGCAAAATAAAAAGATGTTGTTGTAGTAGTGGCGGCGGTAGTGATGCACATGATTTTTGTTGAATGAAGAAACGTAATAATATCTAGTAGAGGGACAGCATACACAGCATATTATACTTAGGTATATAGCATATAGGTACCTAAAAAACTGACATTACAAAGTTGTTGTTTTTTTCACCTGTGTACGTCCAATGTTTTGACTAAAGGAACATATATACATACGTACGTACGTAAATGCCTACCTTTCTTCGTGCAGCTCTAGCATCTTTATGGTTTCTTAGTGTGTCTTAAAAATATAAGTTGGTAGCAATCGTAATGACATCTTACGAAATAGTTGAAGTATGGTATATGTATAGGTATTAATGTTATTGCTTTGGTTTTGACTGATCTGCATAAATTTCTACACAAATCAAGTCTCCCATCACACGGAACATGACTAACACCCATACACAGAAAATAGTCATCATATTATAATATATCCATGTAGTAAGTGTCAGTAAATAATATAATAAATGCAATATTTTTATCATCTGAAGAATCAGTTTTTTTAAACATCTTTAAAAAAAGTGCGTAGGTTGAGTTACATTTTCACAATATCCCCCACACACATTACAGCATCAACATCATCGTCACAGAACACAAGACTTTGCCCATTATGTTATTTGTTAATATTATTCTTGAATCTCTCTCTTTTTCTTTAAGACTCTTTCTTGTTGACTAACATAATAAAAGTTTGTTAAGTACACATTGTTTAACAGTTACATATACATACATGGATGCGGAGTCGCAAAAAAAGGAAAGAGAGTTTGTAGTAATGAGTCGGTGAAATTTAGGAAGCCTACGCACGCATGCATGAAAATGTCATAAGAAAAGCAAGTACCTATATTATTATTATTATTATTATTATAACAAACAGGCTAGATGATAAATCTTGTTTTATACTTTGCTTTTAGTGGTCTTAACTGAGGCAAATAAGTGGAATAATCACCCCACTCAACGCTCGTATTTTTTTCTCTCTCTTGCTTCATCTTATAGTTAAGCAAAGTTTTTTGGTTGAGTTGAGCTAAATAGAATGAAAATATACCTGAGAAGAACCGATCAATTGATTTTGATAGAGATAGATTGGTGGCTTATTACCATGTATTTGCTCCTTTTCGTCAACCCACTCAACTCAGCTTGATTCATGAGCACGAACGAATGGGGGTATAAAACATACGACCTGGTGTGAAACAAAATAATGTGTTTGTGTGACTACATAGAAGGCAAAGGGGTTAAAGGATGGTGGTGATCTCATTCACACCTTTGACGACGACGACGTCGATGACAAAATCACCAGAGGTGAGATGGAAAAGAAGCGAGAGGACAGGTCCAAGAGCAAGACAGATCGCCTTGTGCTCACATTCGACGATAAACATAAAGAAAAAAAGGAGAGAAGAAAATGATAAAAGGGTAGTATTAGTTGTAGCATGGAAGAAAGAGCGGATGTTAAAAGAAAAAGGATGGTTTTTCTTCTTCTAGCCAATGCCAATATGCAATAGTTTACTTTCACAGCAGCTCGGAACACAAAGTGTATATAGTAGTGGAAGTAGTAGTGAAATTTTTTTTTTACAAAACACTATAGAACCTCATAGCGTTTTATCAATGTGAGTGTGTATATTATGTGGAGGACGGTTTTCATTTACGGGAATCCATGTTTTGTTACGGTTGTAGAAAAAATATGATGTGCGGTATGATGAATTAGTCATGCTTGAAGAAGAAGCTTTGGTGGAGGAACCGCAAAACCATGTATGTGCATTGCTCACCACATGAGACCTTTGTTGTGGTTTGTCTTATTCCTCATCAAAAAGAGTTATTATTGGTCATCAATTTTTTTGTTTGTAAAAAAAGATGGACAACCTATTGTAACTCATGGAAAGGGAGATATACATAGATTTAAAAAAATATCCAGACTCTTCATATTTTTTCAACATTCTCTACATATTTTGTAATAAATCTCTACTTTTTGATTATTTTACTTCAAGAAGTGAGCAAAAGAAAATGAGAATATAGCGATAGCAAAATGCAGCGCGTTTATTACAATTATTTGTAAGGAAAAGATAAACATGGAGTTAAGAAGAAGAAAAAAAACTAGAAGAGAAAGGGGTTCTCTCTTTTGTGTATGAAAGCAAAAGAAGGAAATATGCGTGGGTGTGAGACGATGATAGCTTAAAACAGGTATTCATGAATGCACAAAAGTCTTCTTGGCGACTAATGGGCAAAACGTTAAAAAAAAACAGGTGAGAGCTGTGTATGCTTTTGAAATCATGCAAAAGTGGAGAGTTGATTATTATGAAATGATGGAGACGAAAATAATAAGTCTATGTATGCATCTGTAAGAAAATATTCCTATTCCTGTGAACATTATAATATAATGATGTAGTTGCTCAGACATAATTTAGTCAAAAGAGTAAAAAGCTATTGACTCTTTTCTGTCATTATTTATATTATTATTTTTCGCCTTGATTTTGATGGTGATGAGATGGTGATGTGGCTGTCCACTCTACTCAGCATTATCCCATTCCTGTGAAGTTAATAAACGAGCAATAAGGGATTTTCTCGTTGTTGAATGCTGCAGCGTTTATTTTATCATACTGCTATAGTTCATTCGTGTGGCATCGCATGCTGTGCCGAAATGAGTTTCGGACGAGTGAGATTTTTCTCTCTCTCCATTCTCTCTTCCACTTCTTCTTCTGCTCTCTCTCTCTCTACTCGCCCTCCAAAAAGCCTGTCTCCATATTTATGTCCAAATAAGTCTTGATCCAGTCATCATTGCCACTTTGTACTGGTGATCCTATGATGCCTGTGGTGGTGGTGGTTAAGCACTTGATGTAGCCAAGAAATAGAAAGTTAAGACGATGACCACAACGACTACTACTTCAACTTGGTGCAGCAACATTTTACTTGTGTATATAATCCTTATACAGAAAATAGAAAAAAAGGAAGAAAAGTAAAAGAGGGATTGAGCGTGGACAGAAAAGGATATTTTTGTTGTAATTGATGAGTTGTTCGTCCTGCTGCTCTCATGTGTGTATGGAATGCAATACTCCTTCTGTCACTGATCGCCAAACCACCACTAGTACTACTACTACTACTACTACTACAAACACTGATGGCGATCATGTTGATGATGATGATGACTATTATGGTGATATGTCCCACCACTGTCGCATTATTGAGTCCGATCCAAAATGTTGACCATTCACCATCACTACTACTACCACCAGCACTAAACTGTAGTCACTTAGATATTTTTTTCATGATTCATGGATACCAACTGCACTTCTTTTGCAAACTTGTCTCCTTCATTTTATTTTTATTTTGGCAAAATCTATAATTTACAGCACATAGTAGTAAATACACAGAGTAGTGTAATAGAAGTAGTGTGGTGACCGACGACCACCACCGTCACCACTACCACCATTATAAATGTGAATTGCGAGCGTATGTGTGTGGTTGACGCTAATCTTTTAACCTATTAGGGCAAGTTTGACCATCTGTCGCTGTCGTTTTTCTCGTAATATAGTAATCGAATGGAGTGATATGGGAAAATGTTAGTCAAAAGGTATTCCTTTGTAAAACATATAACGTTTGTCGACTAAAGTAGGCTTTCAAACTCCCATGGAAAAGATAGTTTTCCTGGTGGTGTCGGTGGTGTAACTTGTACTAATGCTCATTGTGCTCTCCTCTTGTAGATTTGCTGATTATGGGAATGAAATGAATCCGATATAAATATGTACATGTTTCATAAGCGAGCCATTGTACAATACACAAGGGTATGACTATGATAATGGTATGTAGTAAAAGTAAAAGAAGGTGGATATTTTTTAGTTAATTCTCGCGGAACGTTTGTTGACCACAATGATACTTTAGTTGGTGGAAGAAGAGTGTAGTAGTAGTAGTAGTAGTAGTATTAGTAATCATGATCATTGCTACCATCATGATCTGAGGCTGTACAAAGTATGTGTGTGTGTGTGTTATGTTATGAGAGAAAAGAGAAATGGAGTTGCGGGGTGCTATAAACTAACTTTTGTGTAATATACATAGAATGAAAATTTTTGGAATGGAGTCTTTATCCTTTAATTTTATCCTTTTTGGACTATCCATCCATCCATTAGGTAAGGTTGGGTGGCTTTTCATGGTATTTTATGACAGTGACATGAATGCGGGTAGTCTTGATCTTACACACAAACACATATACACTGTCTTCACGCTGTGCAACCCAGTAAAAGCCGGAGGGAAAGTGGTAGTATGTGTTTTTTGCACCTATCTTTCTGTCTCTGTCTCTCTCTCTTACCCTCTCATAAATGTTATAATTCACGGTGAAACGCTGGTGGTTGTACAAAAGAACATAATGTATAATAATAATAATATTTATCCAATTTTTTTTACATTGAAACTACAACACTGTTACTTTTACATGTGCATAATTGAGGTACATACAACATAGTACTTTGGTATATACATATACTACTTTGGTTACACATATTTGTTCTATTCTCAGCACACCATAAATTTCTTTCTTTGCGAGCTCGTGTTTTTTCTTCGAAGAGAAGGAAAGAAAAAAATAGTGTAGGAAAAACAGATAAGATAGGAAATCCTTGTTGGTTATTCACTATATGTGTACATATGGAGTATATGGCATATCTATAGACTTTTCCAGTGGCTACCTATATTCCCTTTTCTCTCTAAAAGCATGATTTTTTTTTACCAAGATCTTATACTACTGAGGTTGAATTGAGGGTACAGCCCCTGTAATTAATTACAGTGAATTGGATTTTTGGCTAAGCACACCATCATACATAAATACTTCTTCCCAGATACTTTTTTTCACCAGCAGCAGCAGAAGCAGTAAACGGAGAAAATGTAGCTTGCCTGTGAAGTCGTAAACATGAATGGAAAATGTGAGGAGAAAAAAATGTAGTACTAAAATGTGACTGCTTACATAT
>JAHZNC010001633.1:0-16606 GCA_027744095.1 Zhuqinia jingwanae
ACATGTATGTAATCTGACATGCTAAGATCGAATATGACATCTAGTTAATTGTAGTACGAAGGCCATAACGACTGCCATTACGTGGGTTTATTATTATCATTATCATGACAAAGTTATAAAATCGTGAAAACGTTTTCTTTTTTTAAGCTTATGCAGCAAGTAGTCTCCTTTCATTTACTGCTGCTCTTTCAAACATTTTTCTCTTCTTCTCATTTTTCTCTTTGTATTTTTTTGCAAAAGTGAGATACCCTCAGGGTTTCGTACCTTTCATATTATATTCTAGTCAACTTTGATGATTCACAGGTTCCTAACTTGCAGCATATCGCTCTTGTTTTTCTTGTTTCTTTCAAACGCCAATTACGATAACTATGAATTAATATGTTCATTTCATTATCATCATATGTGTTGGGTTAGATAAGTCTGGCTGTCTCCCGAGAAGGGTTTCGCAGTCAAGTGGCTAAGTGTGCTGATTTCATTACATGGCCCTAAGATCGAAACCTACCACCTCCGTTGATGAAAACTTAATTCACGATCGACTATGACTGCTTCTCCGAAAGCTGCTCACCTTCTGAGGAAGTGGTATTTTTTTAACAATAATAATTCTTTGCATTTTCATACAGTCATTTTTGTTTCTATCAGACTAGTAGAAAGGTGATAGGGTGCTTGTGAAAGTACATGATTAGAAAATTGAAGCTCAGCAGATTTTACTGAAATTTCGTACATGCATCATCATTATTATCATCATGGCAAAGTTAGCGTACAATTACAATTTGTGTACCATAATTAATTACTTTTATTTAGTTGTTTGCATTGTTGTTTGTATTTTTCGCATAGTTATAGTTCTGATTAAGTTAGCGGCAGTAGCTGTAGTGATGATTATTGGGATGGAAAGTGTTTCTTGCTTCATATTATTCCATTTTACCCCTTTTCCATACTTTTGTGTTCATTCATTTTTGACTCAGATGAACATGCCTTCACTGCAACAGCAGAGGAATAACGGAATAAGGTGCAAGGCAACTCGCGGAATGCTCAATCGACAAAGGCATTTGTAAATATTTTAACAATTTATTTTTATGGAAGTAGTCAAGAATGTNATGCTCAATCGACAAAGGCATTTGTAAATATTTTAACAATTTATTTTTATGGAAGTAGTCAAGAATGTGTGCATACATTCAGCATGTCTTAAGCAGTGGCTTGGTGCAAGGGCATATCATCATCACATCACTCTCGCTCACTCTATCCTCTTGTTTCTCTGCGACTACCAAAAAAAAATCAGTAAAACGCCAGCTTGTTTAACAGTTTTTTAGCATCCAGGGGAAATATACACCCTCTCCATTTTTTATTATATCATGTTGCTTTACATAAAAATACGGATAGCTCCCATATTCCATCCCTATTTACAAACAACACATTTTCCCCTTTAAACTTTTCAATTCGTTTTCTCATTATCCGCATATCGTTCACTCACTTTTTCTTCTTAAAACTTCACATTTAAAACGCGCCCACACACTAAAAAAATACTCCATAGTACTCCAGTTTTGAATTTCGTAGTGAATAGGCACCACTATTTTAAGGATCCAACATATTTTTTTAGCAGGATGCATAGATATTTTGGATGTAATAAATGTCTGCTCCTCTCAAAAAAAAACCACCACCACAGCATAAAGCATTCCTTTTTCAGTGCGAGTACATGGAAAAAGGCGACTGGGTATAGGTAGATGATGGCGTCATCGTATTCATCATCATCATCAAGATCATGTAAAACATTAGCTCGCACACATTTAAACATTGGCTAATAAATTATTTAAAAAGTTGTTCATCCGTCTATCCATCTGAATCAGATAGAATTGGTATAAAAAAAACTTTCTATTTTCCATCCGACTGTAAAGCTATGGCAGTATTTTTAATATTACTTTTTTCAGGTTTCCTTCACATGAGCATCCTATGTAGAGCAAGGGTAGACCTTTACCTTTCAATACATAAGGTCAAAGCTCTTGTTCTAAAAATGCTTTTATATTTTTTTCTACCTGACAGAAAAGGAGAGTGAATAGGATCAGAATTGTATATTGTACACGTGCGTGTATATGTTGATTCATTCATTGAGTCAGGAACCACGAACATCCTCGGCATTATATTTCCCGCACCAAATGCGCCACAAAAACCTCATGTTTGCCTGTTATGAAATCTCAAAGGAATGCCACAATTAAACCCATAAATTTTGCATAACATCTTTATTTTTCATTGTTTTTGTGTTCCTATTGTTGTTGTTGTTGTTTTTATTGTGGTCGTTATCCTTTAAATGGAGCACATAATAATACACACTATTATAGGAGCGTCAAGTATCCAGCTTGAGGCGTTTTTGAAACTGAAAACCGTGTGCATGACATGATGACATGACAATATAGCATTTCATATCCCTAATTCCCTCTCCACCTTGCTTGGTGGAGATGAAAGAGTGAAAAAGTCAGGGACGTTGGGCACAGCCATTATGTCTCACTATAAAAAGGAGTAGGTATACATATGTGAGCGTGAGGAGGTACTCTCACTCTCCCTCTCTCTCTCTCTCTCTCTCTCTCTCTGGTCGGGAGGCTCTCTCCGTGAAGGAGAAAAAAGGAGCTGTTTGTTTTTATGGTGGCATCGTGATCAAGGTGTGTAGTTGTGGTAGAAGAGAGAGTATTTATTATGAGAGGCTCTTCTCCTAAAACGGTCGACACATCCGCCAGGATTGTGTAATGAATGTTATGTGCGCAATTTCTAGTTGAGTGGATGGAGCACTTTAAGATTTCACAGAATGCTCGGATAAAAAGCTCATAAAAATATTAAGCTCTGTTGAGTAGCAGTCGGAGGAGCTCCACTTGTGTCTCTGCGTAAGTAGCTATTTTCATTACCCCATCTTTTCCACCAGGGTATTTAGATGACGACGACGGGGGAAAATGAATACCTGAGTGGTGGTGGTGGCTCAAGCCTCCTAGAAGATAGGACTCAGTGGCGGTCCAAAAGTGTTGTGCATACTGCTCAGTCAAGTGTGTATTTTCAGAGAACATATTGATTCATTGGACGAGAAAAAGGAGAGACGTAACAGCAGTTGCAATAGCACCACCACCACCACCAGAAGAAGAAGAAGAAGCAAACGGAATGAAAAGGACTTATGAAACGGATATGCTTCTTAAAAGCTGAGAAAAGTGAAGAGAGTGCTTTACTCACTCAACCGTTATTATTACGAATGCAAAAAGCAGCATAGAAAAGAGGAACAAGAAGAAGAAGAAGAAGAAGAGCGAGGCAAAAAACACAGGAAAAAATATAGAGGGAAAGCTTAGTTGGCTCGCTCAAAAAAACCTGAGTGAATATACAGTAATGTGTGTGTGTGTCGGCTCTTTAGTTTAGAAACCACCACCGCGTGTGTGGTAATCTTCTCATGTCAGCATAATTCAGACTTGTTCCTTTTTTCCACCTTTTCTTTTTTTGGTGCGCCCCCTCTCCCCAACTCCCTCTTTCACTCATCTTGCTCAACATCAACCACCTTTCTACTTTTTCCCCCCGTCTCACATCCAATTTAGATCTAAAGCTTGTCTTTCTCTCTCTCATTTTTCTTTATTTGCAATCCAGTTTGTCTATGCCCTTGTCTTGTACATGCTCTGCACAAACACAAACACAAACACACACATAATGATAATATACATAAGGTAATCCAATGAAAGGAAGCAACACACACACAAGTTGGTTTACATATTTTGCTTTCTTGGAATTGAATATTGCTCAATGCTCAGTGTTTGTTGCTGCCTTTCGACACCCGAAATGGGATGAGGGAGAAGAAAGATAGGGAAACGCATATTTATCTCATTTTGCGTCTTCCCTTTCCCATTTCCTAAGCTTGTTTGCTCCATTTTGTATTATTTGACTAATCAATAGCCTCTCCTCCCACTCCACAGCCAACAAAATCAAATTCTCTTTCCTTTTGCACAACTCATTTAAGACACACAAAAATGTTTGCTCAGAAAGGAAAGGGAAGATAGTACACCTTTTCTCTTTCATAAACATTCTTCTTCCTCTTTTTTTTCTTCACCCGCCTTATGAATGTTTCAAAATGGAATGTAGATGAGAGTGATGAGTTGAGTTAAGTGACTAAGGACGATTTGGTTCTTGTCGGCGGATGATGATGCTTATTTTACCAGGCTCCCATCAACTTTCTTTTTTTCCATATTCTCCCAATTCATTTACCTTTTTTCATCATCATCTTCTGCTGCCGCTCTTTTTTCTCTCTAACATATGACATTAGCGTCTTGACATTAGCATGATCAAAAGGAGTATATAGGTAGTAGTAGATATAGATTCATAAAGTGGAATTGCTACTACTACTCGCAATAATAATCATAGAGAAACATCTGCGTTGATTGCCATTTCCTGCAAAACATGATCTTTCCTTTTTATGATTCCACACACTCAGCTCCTCTTATTCTCCCTCAAACTCCTTGCCAATTTTAGTCTACACGGCTACATTACTACTACGCGTTTTAGGGCACCTCCTCCCAAATACAAATAATATATCTGCTCCTCCTGGAGTAAAAGAGGATGAGTGAAATGAAAAGAAAAAGTGTATTGCTCTGTTTCTTTTAGCGTAGCCAAGTTGGTGGTCCTTCATTCTTTTTTTGCTTTATGAATGGCACGCCATTTTTTCCTGGCAGTACCATGTACGCCTCCGATTACTCTTTCACTTGTTTTTTTTGACAAGCACTCATTTCGTTGCCTCATAGCAGCTACACATACTTATACAAATAGTAGTTGTGGAGCATGTCAAGTGAGTGCATAGAAAGAGAGAGAGAGAATGCTCATTTTTACTCCTTTTCATTCTCTTTCGCTCTGCTTCCTAATATTCAGCGAGTGTGAGAGAAATTGAGAATTGAGAGCCTTTTTTGTCGTTTGTCTTTGTAAAAAATCAGGAGAGAAACAAGAGAGGTGTCTACGTGTGTGTGTGAGTGTGTTATTTTTGATACTGATAAACTATGAAATGGAATCAATGAAAACAAAAGGCATGCGGTGGTGTTGATGAGAATGCGGATGGGAAAAAAAGGAAAAAGAGAATGTCTTGTTTAGCAGGCAAAAAAGGAGAACGCTGTTCAGGCTTGATTGCTCATATTATTATTTTTTAGGAGAGAGATATGCTGTCGGCACACGCTACTACTACTGAGCTGTGCAGGGAAATGAGGAGGAGAGTGAGAGAGGTGTTATTCTTATCGTTATCCTGTGTGTTTAGTGCCCATGCCGGTGGTGGTACCATAAAGTAAAAAAAAGAGCAGAGTGTGCATGCATAAATAATCTGATTTGGCTGGGTGGCTGGGTGGATGAGGATGATTGAATGACAGATTCACAAGAGCGGAACGCTTTCACTCTCACACACAACACATTAATTGTAAAGTAGGGAGTTGGGCATGAATAACCTTAAAAGCATACGCACCTCCTCTCAAACAACGTTTGTCAAGGAGAGCAAAAAAAACTACCAGGCTACTACTTCACGGAGTACATATTACAGCATTTCTGCTACTACCACATCACCGCATTGTAATAAATTGTATTTAAAAAAGTAAAAAAGAAAGAAAAGTTGAAATGAGCACGCATTCATGATCTTTGCGTTTTTTTCCAAACCTATTTTCCACTAGGGAACATGCTCTAATAGACTTTATATATGAATAAATAATCATCAAAAAAGTAACCAGGCTTGTGCTAAAATCGATCATGTACGAAAAGTGGTAAAGCAAGAAAAGATTGTCTCTACTACACCACAACCACCACCACCACCACACCAGCATTCCAACACATACTACAATGATCATGATCATCCTGATGACATCTTTAGCTTAGTCTACAAAACCGCAAAAATTTGACGTTTTTCACCAATCTTGGAATAAATTGCAGAGTAAAAAGAGGACGCAAAAATACCAAAAAATGTATATATGAATGTATATACATACATAGTTGAAGTATTTCTTGAAAATTGCGACTACTTTCCCTCTACCCCTGCTGCTCGCCTATCTTAAAACAGATTCCATCTGCATACTATTTTATTCAGAATATCCCGTCGTCATCATCATCCAGATCAAAAAAAGTTCTTCTTGTTTTTTTTGTCCTCGTCATCATCATCAAGTCAATATGTATAAAAGGAAATGCGAGAGTCGCCTCTCTTGGAGATCCTCCTTCTCCCATATTTTTTTTTGTTGAATAAAAGAGTGGGTTCAAAAGATGGTAATAAAGAAAGTGTTGTAGTAGTAAAAGTGGAATAGGCCGATGATAGTGAAAGCTATATAGACTTTTGCGTTTGCCTTGTCGTAAATTCCTTAACTTGTTCTTTCCTCTGTCTATCGGATGAGATAATATGGATGGATTGGAAGAAAGTGCCATAATATCACTACCACTAAAATTCAATCCAAGTAATACGTAGAAAAAATATATATAATAAACAGAGAGAGATATAAATACATGGACGTATATAAATTTAGCTTATTTTTATTTCGCTCTCTATTTTTTCCTCAATCCCCCAAAAAACCCAGAGTTTTTAGGAAAGCAAAAAGGAAGGAGAAAGAGAGAGAGAGTCTTTCAACTCTGAAACTATATCAGAAGAGCTAGTAATTTATATGGCTGAATGGATGGATGAAGAAGGGGGAAAAAGAAAGAAATGGGCGATGAGCCATTCTATCTTCATCTCTCTTTCGCGTCCTTGGGATTGATAAAAAAAGAGAGAGAGTTGTGTTGCATATGTGTGGAATATGTGCTCCCTTTCTCTCTGTTATAGATCAATGCTTTAAACATGTGCACTACACACAACATAACTTTATTTGCTTTAAATGTCCATACAATTCAAGTTGAGTACAATTGGTTCACATAAAAATATAGCTTTTCTTTTTCGAAGAAAAAAACCGTGTGTGTGCGCTATCAGGAGGGAAAGAAAAACTGCAACAAAAGAAGAAGTAAAGTCAGTTTTGTCAGATTTATGTAGAATCCGTAGTATTCCCAGAGTATATCAAGAAGAAATCGTGTTGTGTGTGTGGTGCAAGATGAAAGAAGGCTAAATCTATTATGTCTCTGCATTATACATTGTATCTCTTTCTCTCTCTCTTTATATTATATACATATTATATTATATTATATGTGCATTACGTTTGTTGCCAATAATGCATCATGATGGTGTTATAGTTTGAGCATCGGGAGAGAAAAAAACTGTCATTTTTTCATGAATACACAACACATCAGCATTACGTACGCACCGTTAAATGATACATATCCCTTTTTGCAGCAGAAACAGATATGGGTAATGGTTATGATATTATTACACGGATATAATGGTAGCAGCACTCACTTTTTTTCACCCAGTCTCCACTTCTCGGCAGCACCATGATGTATCATCATGAGCCCCATCATACAATATATACCCGACCGACAAAAAAAGTTATTATTATTATGAACCAGCCAAAAAATAATATAATAGTAAAGTAAGCCTTTTGCAAGTCAATTACAAGGACTCTTTTTTTTTGGTTGTCATAATATGGAACAGTACTTGTGTAGTTATATATATATGGTACGTGTGTGATGTGGTCTAGGGAA
This sequence comes from Zhuqinia jingwanae, assembly GCA_027744095.1. Classification (NCBI taxonomy): domain Eukaryota; kingdom Metazoa; phylum Arthropoda; class Collembola; order Entomobryomorpha; family Paronellidae; genus Zhuqinia; species Zhuqinia jingwanae. The sequence goes on from JAHZNC010001633.1 coordinate 7,594, forward strand.
ACAAGAGACATAAAAAGGCTAGCCATATGAGGATACAAGGTTATTGTATTGGGATGAATAATGAAATATTTGAATGGGAATGATGTGAGGCGATACAAGAGATCATGGCTGTGCAGAGTAGCGCCATCAGACCAACGCCTCAAAATCACACAGTGTAACGGGACAAAAAAGAGGAAATGTAAGCAGCAGCAGTAGAGATCTACCAAAAGCCATTATTATTGAGTGACCATCTTTCGCGCATTTATGGAAGGATTGTACTAGTACAAGCATTTTGTGTCGGTGCATGATTCATGATCGCATTACACAAGCTTATCCCACACAATACTCTGATACTCTCTAACAATTCAAGCCATTTAAACGCAAAATAGTAGTAGGTACGTGTAGGCAAAAAAAACAGGTTCATTAGGGGATACTCCCTGCCAGAACGATATAGGTATGTTTGCCGTTTGGATCAAATGCATAATCAATTCTTCTTACACTCTCTTCAATGGAAATCCTAACACACATATGTACATGCTTTATTTAAAATGTATGGGAAAAAGCAAAGATTTTGTAACAATAGCTTCCTTTTTACCTTATCCAAAAAACATTATGCTTTTAGCCCTTAGGCGAACATGATGATGATGATGTCTCTAGTTAACTAAATTATTTACTTTGCTTGACGTATTCACAATTCACAAGCTGTATGTGTAAGTATTACACGGTGAACTGAAATTATTAGAGCATCTTGAATTTAAGCGCATCATCTCAGATAAAAACTCATAACAAAAAATGTTTTGCTCTAACTCATTTAAGTAAACTGACTTGATTGTATTAAAATGTGAAGGAGATGTTGGACGGAGGGACAGACGAAACGCAACTGTTTTTAAAAAATACTTTTGTTGTTGTACAGTGGTCCATAAAATAAAGTTTGTGACTATTCATTCAGTGTGGCAAGAGGAAACTGCGCTAGTGTGGCAGTCTGCACTCTGAACAACTCTCAAAACCCGCTTTTCCCATTCTTTTACAGGTTAGCAGGCTACATGTACAGCATAAAAAATACTATATAGCTTTCACATCAACAACAAAAGCTTTTTTTTACTCTCTCTCACTTTCTTTTTTTTTGCACACCACACACAAAAAAAATACAATAGGAGAAGCCAATTGCACGTTTATTTATTGTTATGGAAACTAAGCCATAATGTTGGCGCGAGCAAGTGAAAAATACAAAAGAAAACTCATTACTGTAAAACATCAATACCCATTTACTTTGCTGTACGAAAAAAATATTGAAAATAACAAAACAGCAACAAATATTGAATGTGTACCAAAAAGTTTGCACTTTTTTTATATATACCAAAAAAAAAGAAGAGATGGAGAAAAAAATTGCTTTTGAAAAAGTGGTCCATGGAACAAGTGAAGTTAAGTTAGGTATAATGTGTTTGCTCTTGTATTACTGCTCCGCAAAAAAAGAGAGCAAAACTATGGGTCTATTTACTCACATTCTTCACACATCACAATCTTTTTTATTTATTCTCCAAAGCCACGACGATCCAATAGCATTTTTTTAGCTACTTAATGTATTTCGCTACGTGTAACCTTTTGTACTACTTATAGCAAATAGACTTGTAACGTACAAGTATGCACACAACAACTGTGTAATAATATGATGTTTTAGGGATTTTGGCAAGGAATCGTTATTTTTCTAATTCAGTAATCCATGAGAATTCATTGTGATTTGTTGTGAATAAGGAACGTAATAACATTTTATATTGTATCTTCCCGAAGGATAAAATTGGAAATTTTGTTTGATAATATGGTAATGTCCTGTAATATTTTCTGTACACAAAAAAAATGTTATTATGCATTTCCTAATAACTCGGAGCAACAGCAACAACGCAAAATAAAAAGACAACAATTGCTCATCTTGCTTCATCTTCTTTATTTTCTTGGCAACAGAGAGAGATGGAGACTGGGAATGAGGTCAACAAGGTGAAAAAAAAGAGAAAGAATATGTATGTATGCCCAGTGTACACACACACACACACACACACGTTTTCTCACATTTGCACGTTTGCTTTTTGCAGAAGGGAAAAAAATGAGCATTTTTTCACATTATTTTTTCGTTATGAAATGTACCCCCAGGGGTAGAAGCCTGCGCTGCTGTTGCACACTTGTTCCAATTTGATTCAAAAACTTGCACAAGTTTTTGTGTACGCTGCATGGTGTGCTGACTATCTCAAAAGCAGAGAGAGATACTTATATTATGTGCTCATATTGTAAAGTTGATAATTGTACGTGCGATGCTCAAATACATCTTTATTATAATTACATTACCCTTTTCATCTAATATTTACTTTCATTTTCTCTGCAAATGCAATACTACTACTTGTTACTTGGTAAATATTATACAATGTTTTTTTTGCAAAAAAAAAGAAAGAGACAGAATAATAGTTGAGAGTGCTTGTGTAATTACTGCACACATACATACAGGAGGACACGACACAGGGTATATTTATGCAACCAGAAAAAGAACATGAAATACACATGTAAATGGGGGAAAGAAATAAGAATTAAAATGTTGTTTTCTCTGGCAAGTTTTGGCACAAAGTAAAATCTCATTTAAAGACTAAGGGAGCGGAGAAAGAAAAGAAATAAAGCTGGAAGTACGTAATGATAATTATGAGGAAAGGATGCTGAAAAAATAAGAAGAAGAGGAAGAAAGGAATTGGAAATGGTAGCAGGGGAGCGCTTGCATAATTTTAATATATGTAGTGCTAGTTGTTGTAGAGATGTATGCCTAATGTGCTCGCACGTATTACATTACAATCGCACAATCCCCTTTTTTGGTAATCGTACAGAGAGAAAGAGAGCTGCTGCTGCATAATGCTCTAAAACATAATCAACCTCACATTTTTTTCTGGGTAAAGCCCCAACGGCAGTGAGAGAGGAAGAGAAAGGGGATTGCCCACCACCGAAGACGACGACGATGATGATGATGATGATGACGACGCTGCTAGTACTGGTGCAGTGGCGGTGTTTGCTGTGGTTGCTTTGAGCAAAAGTATAAAACACAATAATAATAATAATAATATGCAAGAAAGGGGGAAAGAGTGGAGATGATCAGGCAAAAGTCTTGTGAAATCTGCTTATGAGGCACACAGCAGCAGCAGCATTTGTTATTATTATTATTATGATGATGATTATAATGGAGCATGTAGGACGGGGAGAGAAAGGAATGAGCATAATATTAACCATGTGAAAAAAGTTGATGAGGTGTTTTCGCCATCATCATCATCATTATTATTATTGCCATATTCCTTTACAGCTCCTTTTCTCTTGTAATATTCATGCTTAATGACCAAAATGCTTGGAATGGACTGCGGAGTGAGCAAGCACAGAACACACAGGCCTTCTTACTCTCTGTCTCTCTCTGTCTAATGCCAAATGTGCAAAGTATAATGTAATGTGGGTGAGAATAAATGAGCAGGAGCAGAAGGAAAGAGCTCACTAATGAATCTACCTACAAACTACGTACTTACATACATACTTTTACAACATCTACTCCCATCCGAAAACAATAATGAACATTTAAACGGCGACTCCAGCTAAATATTATTATTTTTTGCTGAGACACTTGGGAAAATTTGTGTGTGTGAGTGTGTCTGGGAGAAAGTATAATATAGAGCATTGAGTCATTCAGTTGCTCATTTTGGGCTGAATTACGGCTTTATTTATTCAAATGCACTACTTAATGTTAATTCATGCTAGTCTTTTGTGTGTGCAGGCAAGAAAGTCATTTTATTTAAGAATTTGCATCCATGATGCCATCTAGTTCATGTTGCAAAATTCCAGCCATATATATTATTTAGCCGGGTGAAGTAATAACTGAAAATTTCATAATATAATTTAGTACGTTTGCATCTCCTCTCCTTTTACTTCCAAAAAAATAGTAATAAAATTGATTAGGAGCAATTAAAGCTACATTTTTATTAAACTTTTCGCAATCTTATTATTTGATAATAATATTTGCTAATAAATTTGTTTTTTTGTTGGTTTGCAGGAAAAAAGCAATGAAAGCTGGAAATTAATGGATTATGTCGGAGATTTTGGTTGTGGTGCTTATTACGTCTCTCGTTTCCCCATGTACGTCAATTGCAATCATTTTCGTGGAAATTAAAATGAAAAAAAGTAAACTTGAAAGTAATTTTGAAATGTTTTTTTTTAAATATGAATTTGCAGCTGTTATAATGCATATCGAAGGAGATAACAGCAGTACAACGAATAATACGACGACAGCTTCAGAGTCCTCTTTACTCATTTCCTCTCCGGACATCACGTCTTTTGCAGCTTCCTCTTCCGCATCGGCTTCATCCGTTTCACCTGCAGAGCTGCTTGTGGGAACGGTGTCTCAGCCAGCCGTGCTTGCCAATGTTTATGACAATTCCGTAAATTTCAGGTCAGGGAACATTTGCCAAGTTAAATTTAAACTATTATTATTATTATTATCGGATAATATACCTGTAGAGATGATGATGATGATATTATGCACACGTGTGTGTGCTGGTTGCCACCGCCGTAGGGATTCATGTTATTTAATTAGAGAGAAACCCACTAATTTTGTATTGCAGACATCGTCACCATCCGAATCATCCTTGGGGTCCGCATTTTGAAGAAAACTTGATAAATGTGACAGTCCGAGAATTTCAAAACATTCACCTGGATTGTCGCGTGGGGCTAATTGAAGACAAGTTGGTAAGTGTTAGTACACGAATCCAAGTTTTATATGCTGGGGGGAGGAGTTTATTTATTGAAATCATTTTAATAACAGAGCTACAACAACTTGCTATTATTATATAGGTATCGTGGGTGCGTCGCATTTCCGATCAGCTTGAACTGCTGACGCTAGGGACAAAAAATCACAGTTCAGATCCCCGTTTCTCGTCTGACTTTAAATACCCGAACAACTGGAGACTAGGAATTCGCAACATTTCCCGTAGTGACTCGGGAATTTACCTTTGCCAAATATCGACACATCCGCCTAAAGTACTTGAGGTCCAACTCACAATTGAAGGTATATATCATATTAATTTTTTTTTCTCTCATGCTCTCCATGTCTTTTTGCACCAATCTGTTTGTACAAACTACAAGAAAAAAACCATAATTTGATGACGCATTTGATTTGGCAGCGTCTGAGGTATTTATGATCAGTTCAAGAGGGGAAAGGGTGCACGATGTCTACTATAAGGAGGGATCCACTCTCCAGCTAATATGTGAAGGTAACTATAACTAAGGTTTTACTCCATATCCTCCATCAAACATAATGTTAAAAAATTGTATATGTATATTTTGCAGTAAACAAGGCGAAATCCCGTAATGTAAACTGGTATCACAATGCGGACCTGCTCAACCACGACATAACCCGTGGAGGGGTTAGTATTAAAACCGAAGTAGTAGCTGACCATGCCAAAAGTATTCTTAACCTCGCACGGATTACACGAAAAGATATTGGAACGTATCTTTGTTCTGCACCACCACAAAATGCTACTGTCACCGTCCACGTACTCAACGGTCAGTCATCATCCCAATCTCAAAAAACAAATCTTGAACCAATTTAAAATTTAAAAAATTGCATGCTTTATTTTTATTTTATTGTTGCTTTTTTGCTATGAGCAGGCGAAAATCCAGCAGAGCTGTATCACAATACAGGAAATGGTATTCTATTCGGGCATCTCCAAGTCCTCCCCTACTTTTACCACCACAATTATTTTTTCATATTTATGCGTGCATGGAGTCTCCAACTGCTGGCTTGCTGCTTGCTTCTCCTGTTCCACAATTAATAGGAAGTACAATATTATGATGGAAATTGGGAAATGGCGACTACAACTATTTTATTGGTAATAGAAATAATGAAGAAAAAGCGAGCAAAAATGAAGATGCTACTACTACTGCGGATAAAAGAGTGGACAAAAAGGTACTACTACTGCATACGACAACATCATTTTTATATAAATGATTATTGAATTAATTTATAAATATATATGTACTATAATAATAATATAATGTATAAATCTATGCTCCTCGAATTTGGGTGTCCGAAATATTAAAAAATCAGAGTTTTGAGTTTTAAAATTTATTATTATTATAATTATTGAGATGTACTAAAAAGAAATACAAAAAATGATCAATGAATGTATACCAGACATTTACAATATTTTGTACAGAAATTGGATGTTGCTGATCTACATTTATTGTAAATCCAAGATCGTAGCAATTATCAATAAACAATCATATTATTATTATTATTATTATTATCATGAATGAATGAATATTGAACATATTCCACACAAAAAAAGTGTATTTATCCTTGCATTAATAATTTCAACTCAGACATAGATCTTGGGATCACGACACCGGAATCTGTGAAGGTTAAAATAAGATCATTTTCCTTGTCTTTTTTTTCATCTTCCTGTGAGTGCCGACATCTCAGCTATGGAGCCAAGTTATCATGGGTAAATTATTAGGTACATATCCCCTCATGCACCCCACTTAAAAGAAGTACGCTTTGATGGGATATCCGAAGGAAATAAAGTGGTTTGAAGGTTTATAATCCTGGTAGTAGCCCCACCTAGGGATTCCCTGGTTGTAGCAGTGTGAGCCGTTGCAAACAAGTTTTTGTCATCATCATCACAAGGTATGAAATTTGGGAAATGTTCCACCTTCCCTCCGTGCGAGGGAGGTAAAAAGCTACGTAATTAATAGCATTATACCTTCACTTTACCCCAGGTTTACATGAGGAACAAGTCGAATGGAACGTTATTTAGATCGAAACAAATTTGCAAAATAGTTAGTTACGCTACCTAAAGTAATAATAATTGTATGCCTAATCGTAAATGTAATAAGGGACAATCAGTATTTTTTAAGATTGCTAGTAGTGTAGAGTGCATTGTAAAGTTTAGAAAAACATGCTTGCTGATGGTTATGATGATTGTACGGCTTTAAAGAAAGTTAATCCCATTTCATTAGTGGATGGTTTGGGTTTGACGCCAACATAAATTCTATGCTTGTCTGCTTAGATTCCTATCCCATAGATCCTTGCTGAGCCATATAGTTAAGTGTACACCAGAAAGAAAATGAGATACTAGCTAATTGATATTATTACAGAAGCAACTTGTTGCACACTTGCATATAACAGGATAATAATTTCTAGCGTAGTCCCGAACCATCACTGCAAATTTTGTACTTACGCAAAAGTATCTATATTTAACTTGGTATTTCGCGCAGGCAGAAGCGAAAAAAGTTACCTCTTTGCGTACTAGCACGGATAGGTGGTGAGGTAACTTGAGACAAACATTTGTTACAAATTGTAACTACCTACAAAAAAAGACTGATTTTTAAAAACATTGTTATTTTACATTTTTTTTTTAAATTTTGTCAAGTAAATTAAATCTATGGAAGGACGTTTCAAAGTTATGCAGGCGGATAATATGCAGCACCACAAACAAAAGTAAATAAGGACACTTGATTTTTAATGAGCGTAAAGTAAATAACAGGAAATGGCTGTGACAAGATACGAGCTATGCAAACATGTCTTGATATGTGTATATGTATTTTATTTTATACCGGGCTTGCATGAAAAGTGACTTATTCATTTTGATGCTGAATTGTTGATTCAGCTCTCACAATCTTTTTAAGGCTTCTTCCCTCTTATCCGTTTTGCATTTTGAGCCGATAGATTTCAAATAAATTTGGTCCGTTACGTTAGTCTGCATTCTGCAATTGTTTATTAATTCATTGGATTTTCTATTGTTCTGTTGTGCCCTGGCAAAAAACCGCAAAGGCACCATGGAATAGAATAGTAAATCCCTTGTACTTCTTTTTACATACGTAAATACTCCACATTTTTATATTCCCTTCTTCATAATAATACCTCAAAAACAGAAAATGTTTTTTTGGCTTATAAAGTAGCGCCTATTGGTTCCACCTTACATGTTTAAAGCAGTTTATTAGTGTGTACCAAGTTTATTTATCAAAACGAGTACAATCCAATCCAGAGATTATATTTTAATGATCATGAATCATAAGTAGTCATTGTCCTCATATTCAGCTAACATTGCTCATCTTCAACATCCAGCAACATGTTGCTCAGCATTTGATCAGCACTTTGCACAAGAACCACAGGTACGTGCAGTCTCCTGATAAATTATTTTTAGCACTTTCACTTTTATAAAACAGATAACTTACCTGTTTACAGTTTTTGATCCAACAAAACCAGAGCTAATTTCCACTTACTACTTAAATTTACCGCATATTCCTGTTTTGTATTCAGAAATATACATTTATCGGGATGAGTTGGTGGAACGACTATGTTGGAGATGGAATGAAGGATACTTACATCGGGCGAACATTTAATTCGTGGCTGGGCAGCAATAAAACTCACATAAAGAATGATTGCAAGTACGAAATCATGGCAATCATTGCTTCCAAGCAAAACTCTGTAAAAGAAGTAAGCTTCTCCAAACAAGATATGAGCATCGCCGTCAAATTCAAAGATGAGAGCTCCATCAAGCACATGAAAGGAGTCATTCAGCCTGGCTGCATATTTGAATTCGCAAGAAACAATGACATCGACTATTTGACCATTGTTTTGAAGAAGGAGAACAATGTACTGCTAACTACAGCGGAGGATGTCCAGATTAATGCGAATGTGTCGTACCGAGTGGACAAGAATGGTACGCCCAGATCACTCAAATATGATTCGGGCTTACAAGAGGATTCCTGAGAGATACTCTCAAATCATTTCATCATAAAAATACAACATAATAATTATTCACATCTTCACAATTTGATTGTCTCTTTTATCTGCGTAAAAAAAGTCAATAAATTTATACTCAAATCGACGAAGACGGTTACAAAGTAAACTATTTTACATTTTCATTAAATACGCTACAATCAGCCAATTATATTTCTTGGCTCTTGTAGTGTGCTGTATGCAAATTTCTTTTTTAAATGTGAATGTTTCCAAAGGTTCTTT
>JAHZNC010001634.1:0-12650 GCA_027744095.1 Zhuqinia jingwanae
CGACGACTCGTATCGTACGAGACGAAACTAGAGTGAAAAGCTAGGAGCTTGCGAGAAAAGCTAAATTAGATAGATCTTCTTCCATGCAATGTTGACTGTACAAAGAGTGAAGAAGAAAATTGACTTTTAGTTTTAGTCAAACATTTTGCTGGATGATACCAGTTCATCTTGTCTTACATCTTAGAGAACAATATTTGATTTGATTTATTCATTTTCTCATCATGATGACATATATAAATTATAATGCGGGTTTAATGTGAACAAGTAAAAATATAAGAGCTTCGATTTTTAATATAATTTTATACGTCTTTTTCTTAAAAATTTTTTTTGAGTATTTTGCTTCAAATCACAAAGGTTATAAAAAACAATCGCCGACTAAACTCTATTTTTAAAATGCGATTCGATTTCAATGCCGAATATCTCCTCATTGTTCATCGAGCGTCACTGAAACAGGTATTTGTGGTAAAATGTCATCATCCTCATCCTCATCGTCCTCATCATTGTCTACCCTGTCTGTTTCACCACCACCACTTGATAAAACTCCAGTGGATAAATGGAATAAATCTGGGACATGACCAAAGGAATTTCCAGAAACACTTTCAGAGTGAATGGAAGCAGCAGAAGGAGCGGAAGTAGCTGCAGCTAATAAGTTTTCTTGCTTTGACCCTATGTTGCTTGGAACGGACAATGTGGTTCTCAAATTTTTACGCTTCAATGCCTTCCGAGCGTCGCAGCAAATTGTCCTGTTTTGAGACATAAATGTATGTGCATATAACTACCAAACTTACTAACTTACATACTTGAGGAATTGTCTGTGTTCGTTATGAGTGATTTCGTTACAAACCTTATTTTTCTATTGAGATCTTCCAGCTCCGCAATGTTATCACGAATTCCATAAGTTTCAATGGCGTACTCTGTGAAATAACGTGATAAAAATCTATGTTAGTTTATGCATACATACCTACATATGCATATGCTTAACCTGTATGTATTTAGAAATTCACCTCTCAGAGCTTCAAATTTGTAACGATCCAATGACGGCTTGGCTCCTGGTTTATTACTACCACATATTCCTGAGGAGTTTGCAACTTGCTTCATTCCAAACACAGCAAACACAAGTTTCCGCAGGAATACTGATGGTTTCAAATTTTCAGAAAGTAGTTGATTCACAAATGATTTGCGAAGTGCCAAACCAGGGGCAAGCCAAATCACATCTTCACCTTCGTGAATGGTCATGGCTTCTTCTTCATCCATGTTATCTGAATCAAAATATTTAGTTCATTTAAAAGACAATTTGGAGCATGAAGTGTTTATATCGCTTTGTCTAATTTTTCAACGCACCATCGGTCGAATTCCAAAAACTGTTATCATGTTCCATTGTTGACTCCTCACCATCCCCGCTGTTGCTATTGTACTCTTGCTCTTCTTTGAAATAATCGGGTGGTGCAACGGAGCAAACAATTTGAACGTCGGGATAAAGTGGTGGGTTTTGATCATCATCCGCCTCTGACTCATACTCCTCTACCTCCTGATTTTGTTCTCCAACCCTCAGCCCAACAGCTGATACCGAAATACTGGATGGAATTTTAATTGATGATCCCTGCTGAGAACCTGTTGCTGGCTGACTTAATCTTAACATGGTAGTCGCCGAACCACCATGATGAGTAGGCCCTGGACTAGATCTTGCCGGATTAGGGCTTGGATTTAATTTTGTTCTAATCAAGCTGGGAATATTTTGAGGTATATTATTAATATTGTTAACGCCATCGTCCCATCGAGGTCGCTTAGCTGGGGTAGAACCTTGGAAGAAGGAAGGATGCGGTTCTGCTGATTTTTCTGCATGGTCAAAAACAGGTTCTGACAAAGAAACGCTGAAGGGTGGCTCAAACTCGTACATCTCATCACCTTGTTGACCGGCTGCGCGCATTTTTTGACGGTGCTTGACTTTGCTCTTGAAATCTACAAGAGAATTTTGCGTAAAAACGGATGCCACCAACAAAGTCTTAATGTATTATAGGTATGCGTATGCATACTTACTTTGTAAAATCTGCTGTCGAAATTTATGGTGCCTCTCTCTCGCAATCCGTATCGCCATTGGAGGACACGGAAGTGTGTTCCACATTTCCTGCTCACTTTCCTGCTCCTCCCTGGTTGCCATCCAATTACCCGCAATTTCCGTATCCGCCACAATTCTCTCCAGTTTCCAAACCATTTTCTTAATCATTGCTTGAAACTGGTCTACTTTACTTTGTAACGTGTAAATTTCCAAAACCACTCCAGAGCAAAATGCACAAAGGTAAAATTAATAATTTTAAACATATGAACTTTTTTTCTTTATTTACCGGCATGTTTTCCCCGGGGTTTTGAATAAACCAGTAGGCTTCCGTTTTCACATATAAATGACGACAAAGGTTTTGGAAGATTTTGTCACTCACGTCTTTGCTCAATGTTCGGATTGTGGTACCTCCACATTTTCTGGTATTTGACATGGGAGTAGATGATGACGATCCCGAAGCTGGAGTAGAGAACAAATTATTGTTGTTCAGTCGAGCACCTGCTCCTGTCGCTGCTGTTGAAGAAGACGCTCCTAATTGTGGAGCCGGTTGATCGACAACCGGGAGGTCTCCACAAACAAGACATGGAAAGGTCATGTTTGCACAAAAAAAATTACTTTATTCCTCGGAAATTTTTTCCTAATGACAGACCAGATCAGTTATCTTAGTTGTCACCCAACTACACACAAAAATAAAATGGCGACTAGGAATGTTATTGGTAGTAAAATGTTTTTATTATCTTCAACCAACAACACCAACACCTGCCTGCACCCACACCCACAAGCCATACAAGCCATGATCCCGTCCCGTCCCATAAGCTGGCATGAGTATCTTTTCTATGCAACCATCCATGTTATCTTAACCGTGTGGTAGCGTACACTTTTTTACATGAGCTTTTTTTTATCTAGATGCATGGGTTGGGTATCTGCTCATTTATACATTTTGGGTATTACGTGGGTTGGGTAGAAAAAGACTGAGAGTGAGCGAAAAAATTAGAAGGAAAGGGCAAGGAAAACCATCGCATACCATGAAGTCGTGTTCTCTAAATCCATTGCATGGCCTGTGTAAAAGTAGAGCACCACTAACCTCACACCAACACATTTTTTCATAATAAAAAAGTCAAGCCCAATACAATTTTGTTGAGTAATAGGTATACCTGTATGTACTATGTACCTCGTACCTACACAAGTTACGGTTTCGTAATGAGAGCTTGGAATAGAAGAGTAAAATGTACTTACGAGGTCGTTGTGTGGGCGCAGCGCAGCGGCAACAAAGTAAATTCTTCAAACCAAGCGTAATTTATCGTTTTTCTTCGCATACCATCTATCTGAACCATACTACAAATCCCGGAAGCCGTCGTCGCTTCAAGACACTCAGCGATGCTTGGAATGAGTCGAAGACTTATCTGCTTCCTCTATGTTAAAAGTCTGTTGTAGTAGTTTAATTATATTTATCCCCCTATAGTCTTTAATATTAAATTAACAAATTAGGAATATTCTTTTTTTACGTTATTCATACTAAAGTTGATTGTCATCAGCTATCCATCCATTTCCGTATCACCATCAATTTGAAAAAAAACTTAAAACAACGACCATTGTGATGATGATGTTCATGATAGCCCCTCTTCCCTTTTCCTATTAGTATTTAAAAGCCTGCTGCGAAGTGCACTTTAAAATCGGACAAGCCAATTCTTCTCAACTAACCAAAGTAAACTGAAGAGAGCCTGCCACAGCAGTGGTCTGAGGAAAATAAGTGTATCCGCTGCAGTAGTAATACCTCTTTACTTACATTTCGGATAAGTACAAAAGAAAATGACAAATGGTGAAAAGAAATTATACTGACTCTCTTCTAGTTTTTACGACTTTTTTCACCATACCATTTTCATTTCTCTCTAAATACGCATTTTAGACATGTATCATCGTTATCATCCTACATGATCATTATTATCACAAACAAAATTATAAAAAGTTCATACAATATATTATGTATTATGTATGAAGTGTATAGATGGTAAACGAATATAAAACTTGGGATCATTTTAAGGTGTGTAGCGTCAGTTTACATTTACTTTTCAAACGTTCTTGTATAGTTGAATGTTGAATGGGATTGTTGTGAGCATTGCATTGCACAATTTTTAATTTTGCTCTCTTTTAAATTGTACCGACAATAAGAAATTAAGCTTGGTAGGCAATATTCGCATTTTTATTTCATGTTTCTTTCTTTCTCTTGAATTTCCCCATGAGCAATATTGCTACCATTTTACTTCCTTTATGAATTTTTTTTTTCAGATTACTCCTCTCGACTCGTTGCGTTTCCCTTTGAGCATGAGAGCATCCAAGTTACTTGAGTAGTAGTAGGTATATATATGTTTTTTTTCTAACCATTATTCTTTGCTGTAAGGCATGCGTTCAGAATGATTGTGATTACCCGTAATTTCATTTTCAACTTATCATCTTTCTTCTACTGCTCCTTTCTTTGAGCCGAATGCAATACAGTCAAGCGAGCGAGTATATAAAACTTTTTTTTATTGTTTGCTGATGATGATCGACTGATCGTGCATGGATTTTTCACTTATCATGCTGATTTTAATGTTATATTTTTTACCTTGCATTATGCTGCTCTTGTGTTATTATTCTTTTTCGATCAATGCAGCGACAAAGATGACTGCGTATTTGCATAGGCTAAATAAAAAATTGAGTTGACTTGAGAGGTACATGGAAAACAGTGGCTCAAAATTTCATCTGATCAAATTCGATTCACCGCAGCAGCAACAACAGCGTAGCAATTTCTTATTTTTAATGTAAAATATCCACAGGTGTGTACGCATTCAGGTTTCAAAACTTTTGCATCTTACACAAGCCATCAGCACATGCGTAACATAAAATAAAACAGCTAGTATTCAGCCACTCAACCTCCAACATTGAGGCATATTTGAGAATTTAATATTTTTTTTAACTCTTTAGTTTTTTAATACTTATAAATTGAAATCTTATTCTATGTACTTCCATTACATAAATACTACGCTATAAATTTATTCTTATGTAAATAATACTTTGGTGGATAATAACATTTTTCATTTCTCGGACTAATCAGCAGGAACATTTTTACTGTCGTGTAGTTGCAAGTTAATGGATTTTATGCGTTTCTTGTCTTGTGTGTGATGTCGATGTAAATGGGATGATGTGATAACAGGAACATGACATTGCTACTTCGTCTTCGGAGAAACAGCAACAACGCAGCAGTGATTGCAAAATCCAATTCAAAAATCCAATTTAACCAGATTACTTTACAATTAACATGCCATGCCAGAAGAGAAACAAAGAAGATAAGTTGTAGTTTCATTTTAGATCAAATTCATCCCGGTCATCATCGTCATCCCGTGATTCTGCTGCTCCTTTTCCCTTTATATTTTATTTCTTACATCTTCCTTCCGCCATGTCATGCGGAATTATTTTTATTGTTAGACAATTATGGATTAGACCGCCGGCCGGTGATCGGAGAGGAAGATTTTTCGATAAGATTTTTTTTTCGTTAATGCTCAGCAGTAAAAACAAAAAAACAGTAATCAAAATGGCAAAATAATGGCCGATCCTATAATGGAACTTGCGCTGATATGCATGCCGAAAATGTTATTGAGTCATGCACGCAACAATGCTACAAATTATTCAATTCAAACTCCCGCAGTCGCATTATGTAAAAACGATTACAAATTTTATAGTATGCGTACAATAAACATGAGTTGTAACTTTGTCAATTTTATGTGACCACCTCATGTCGATAAAGATAAGCAAAATTGTTTGCTCTTGGCTTAGGTATGAATTTTATTTTTACGCTCGTGTACTAAAAATAGTGCACAAGGTAAAAAAATGTCAATATCCGATCAAGTAGCACGTTTCTACTACTCGTAAAACGGGAACGGGACTTGTTATCTTTAAGTTTCTTTTATACAAAAAATGCCTCGTCATAGTACAGGCACAGACATACACGTGCTATTTAAAACACCTCTTGAAGAAAAAAAATGATAATCAGAAATCCGTATCTATATAATTTTTTACTTCTACAGAAAAGCTGCCGTGCCGATTGCAATCGTACTCTCCACACCACATAATGTGTTTTTGTGTTAATGTACCAAATCAAAAGTCACATAAACATGTAATATGATATGAGTTGCATGAGACATTTGAATGGTTTTTTATAATATGCTTATGCTCGCTTGTGTGTATGTTTTTTTTTGAAAAGCGGAGCGAAGCGGACAACATCAAAAATCAGAAACGGTATCTAAATTTTAAATCGCCTTTCTTTTACTTCTGCTATCAGTAGTAATCATATTATGTGTCCATTCATGCGTGATCTTATTATCATTCATTGACAGTCAACCGATTGTGATTTTGGATTTTGATAGTGTAAGAGTCGGCGGCACATGTTTACTTTTTTGAAAGATGTTTTTGTGTACATTTTTAAATTCAATTTTTTCTCTCGTTTGCTCAACAGTCCTTTATTCGTATATATCTTGGCGAGCTTGGCATGGCATGACATGGTGCTTGATGTGATGCATACATTTTTAAAAGATGCCGATCGACAAAACTTGATAAGCCCAACAACAAAAATAGAAGAGAAATGAGAAAAAAATGATGTTTGCAATAAGTTGTTTAAAATTTCTTTTTAAAAATGCTAAAAATGCATTGAATAAATGGAGTATATTATCCGATATCATTCGGTGAATTTCAGGCTGCATATTACTATTACCTATGTACCCACATTTCTTTCCTTTGCAATTGTTGTTATCTCGCTTCTGTTGAACGTAAACAACAATATTTTTTATCCCAAGCTTTATATCACACTTCATCTAATACAAGAAAGACCAAAAATTTAATACTGCTGACATTATTATTTGTTCCTATTTTTTCATCAAAATGTAAAAAATCACATAAATACACCCATATATGCAGACTACAGGAATATGCTCTCATTTTGCTGCGCACAACAGCGACAACGACAGTATACAAGTATTTTTTACCTAAAAAAAGTGCTTTTAAATCTTTCTAACTGTTTCTCATTGTTGGGAGGTGTATAATGTTACAACATTACGCACAGGTATATCGTTCTGCTATCTAGCTCTCCTTTGCGATACAACTCTCTTTTTTAAGTCTGACATGACTGAAGGAGCATATTCTCACAAAAAAGTTATTATTATGAGCTTTCACAGAGTTCCTCCTTCGCTCTACTGCTAAAGAGTAATCAAGAAAGGACATTAATGATGATGAAGATGAGTAAAGAGAGAACGGGTATACGACGATTCTACGACAAACCGGGCGAACAAAAAACTCTATCGCACAATGTTCATATATGCATAATATTACCCTATGAAACAGTGAATTATTATGAGCAAAGCCACAAGTTAATGCATGCATAGTGTAATAAAATAAAAAATACTACTACTACCCTCATGCTTGCTTGTCAGGCAAAAGAGCAGCAAATAGAAAAGAGCACATTGTTGGAGTTGTGGCAATGCGATCATTTTCACGACCAAAATGATCTTCATCATCATCATCATAACATTTATGATGACTACTTTACTGTACTTACTTGCTAGGCGTATAGTGTACAAAACAACCCTGAGAGAGAGATTAGGGTAAAAAAATAGGTAAAAATGTGTAATGTAAGAAGCGAGAAAGGTAAAAGGGGATGAAAAAGATAAAAATTAACTTTTTGCTTGGGCTGGCGTACCAAAAGTATGTATTATTATTATTATTATGGATCATTTTTTACCTGCTAGATGGATAGAGCTCATGAGTTGAGTGAGCCAGAGACGGAGAGAGAGAGAGAGAGAGAGAGAGAAGTTACAGGGAAATGAGAAAATAAATTTTTATAGTGCACATGCATGTTTTATATACATTTAGATAGGGATATACCTACGTAGAACATAATTTTACATACAGATGGGGATCTCACGATGATGCATGCGACCATGATGATAATCATATATTGTAAAGCTGGTACTCTATAATAATCACGAAAAAAACTACATAGTGATTGTTGAGAGCAGCTTTACAAATAAAAATGGGGATGATGCTGGTAAAAAAAGGGGGTAATCCATGTAATGTTACGTATTATGCATGCATATCTCCATTGTTGAATTTTTTTTACACGAGTGTGTGTAATTGTAATCCTCTCTTTTCTATCGACACAATGAACAGGTAGACACTAGTCACTAGACACGCTGTTGCATGAGTTGAATTGAGTTAGTTAGTCATTACAAGTTAGGAATATGTGTGTATGTATGTATGCATGTATATTATGTACGTAGTACATTATAAAATGTATTGCATACTCACTTTTTCCGTTCATCCTTTCATTAAACAAAAATTATATATTGTTTTTACAGGTATTCCTGAGAACCTTCTTATAATAATATACATAATGTTATACAGGCACAGGTACAAGAGATGATAATAATGCTTAGACGAGGTGTTTTACATTATTCAGTTTTATGATGCGTTTTATATACTTATATGCACTTTACTCAAGAAGCCACATTTATTAACCATTTTATATGTTTCTAATGAAGCCAGCAAAAAAGGCATCAGCCACTTTTTTTTTAAATGTTTATATCCATGCAATAATATTCAACAATGTGTATGTATAGAGTGTAATATATAAAATATTATGCGTCTGCAATGTTCATTAAGTCATATGTACATCACTGGCTGTCTCTCTCTCATGCTGAACGTAAAACAGGAGTAAATACACACAAGTATAAACATTAAATTTTTTTATATCCTCTTCCTAATAAACAAATTCTACTTTACGCAAGCAGCACACAGCGTAACAACAATGGTGTTTGCTGTGAAAAAATATATAATATTTTTATTCTGGTTAGCGTTTAAANCTTTACGCAAGCAGCACACAGCGTAACAACAATGGTGTTTGCTGTGAAAAAATATATAATATTTTTATTCTGGTTAGCGTTTAAATAATAATCGGATAAATCGCAATGTGTACATGCTGTACAGCAGCAGCAGGACGATCAGTGAATCGACAAGCAAAAAAATACCTACATAAAATATTTACACACACGAACGCAAAATGTATTACTATTAATAATAATAAAATAGTAGGCATAAACAACGAGTACAATGAGCGCACAGGTACAGTGTCATGTTTGTAAACTTGTGTAAGAGTGAAGAAAAAAGATAACTGTTGGCTCTTGAATGTGTTGGTGTGTGTGTGTGTGTGTGTGTGAGAAAGTATTTCAATTAATTGATGTACATTTTAATAATTTTGCTCCTGGGATGCTGCTATATGGCATTTCCTCCTTCTGTTCTTTTGTGTGTTCGTGATGAAAAAAAGTATTACATGCAGGCAGCAGAAGTAGGAGCATACGAGCCTGAACAAGTGCTTAATTTATAAAGCAGTTAAAAATGCAACGTGATACACTCTCATTACTTGCTACTGTTGTTGTTGGTTTAGAGTACCTTTTTGAATGAAGATAAGAATACTCAAAAGGGCTACAAAAGTAATACAAAAACAAACTACAAGCAAGCACATGACATGACTTTTAAAGGAAGTTGGTTCTGAAGCAAAAAAAAATTAATTAAATGTGTTTTGTGATAAACTGTGAATTCAGTTATATATAAATTAACTTTTACATACCTACTTGGCTTGTATCTAAAATGGGCCATTTTGTAAAATTAAAAGCCCAGAAAATGAGAGTGCGATTAATTTAAATTTTCGGCAATGTATTTTCAGATTATCAAGAGAGGATGTAGAAGAGCGTATTTAAAACAATTACAAACTAATTACTTTGTTTTTTCCTTTATTAAATGTAGTAGTTCAATGAGAGTGAGTTGAGTGATATTATATTGTTGATTGTTTTGCTGTGTTCTTGAGAAACAACCTAATTCATTTTTTATGGGAATAAGTACACCTGCATCATCAAGTCAAAGTCTCATAATACTGACACCGACTCACTAGAAAAAGAAACATGAAAAATAATTACTCTTGTAATTAATTTTGGCACAAATAATAAAAAAAGAGAGAGAGAGAAGAAAGATTTAGTAGATTGCCATTTCATCAAAATGAAACCATTAACTTTTATTCTGTATCATCGCATCCCCTCACTTTGCAACAATTAATCTATGATGGTTATAGCAGAACCATAGTAGTGGAGAGTAGAGAGCAAAACGACGACAACAACATTAACACTACAAAACCACTTGTTGAACTCTACTATAAAAGTGACTTTAAAGAAAAAAGAAAACATGAAATTACTATCATTATTGCCAAAAGGAGTGCTTTTAATTAATAAATTTGTTAGTGATGATGTGATGTGCTGTGAATGCTAGTGAATCAAGAGAAGGAGAAGGTGGAGGATAATTAAAAAAAGGCAAAATGTGAAACATTAAAAATGTTCGTTTTGGCTATTATAACATTCATACTACATAATAACTTGTCATGCTGGTAGCTGTAAAAATGTAATGCAGTTCTAGTGTAACAAGCAACAGACATTAAAAGTTGTAGTGCAGCCGAAAGAGAGAGAGAGAGAGAGATGCAAACAAACAACCAAACAAACGACCTCGTTTATCTTCTCTGAACTGACTTGAGTTGTCTTTTGAATCTTCTTGGCATATATCATATGAAGAATGCAAAAGAGACGAGAAGATGATGAGACATCCAAGTTAAATTAACATTTTTCTTTTCTTTGAGACATTATTATTAAAAAGATAAGATGCATACCTAGTCTACAAAGCTATAGCGCTGCTGTGAATTGTATTTTATTCTATTAAAACGGTCAAAGAATAAGGGGGACACTCCCGCATTACATCTTCCTTGTGAAAAAAAAACTTTTTTTTATTATTATTGGCTAACTAAACATGAATACCATGTGGTGAATGTAGATTACAGCACAAACAACATTGCGTATTATTTTGAAGGTGGAAGACGGACAGCAATAGTAGCAGACGTCGAAAACGGTATGAGATCGTAATTCGTATACGTGATGTAAATATAAAGGTATGTATGTATGCAGTCAACGTGTTTGTGTTATACTACCTGTTGATCCAACTTATATGAATGTATCTACTGTTTCTTCTTCATTTTTTCGACGACACAAAGATACAGTCAGACAGACCAAGAATCAAATGACCAAAAATATTGTTGACCAAACCAAGAAGTGTAACCATCATGATCATGATGATGATCATCGCATCATCAATGATATGTATACCTGCTGGTAGTAGTAAATAGTGTGGTGTGGTTACCTGCGTGTATAATAATGTGATGTGATGATGGGCCCCATCACAACTGCTCGCAACATAGTAGCTTGAGTGCAACTACAAAAGTTAATTTAGTTTTCGACAACACTGCAGATAGAAAAGTTGAACAGAGGGCCAGGGCTGGCTACCTACGTATGAGACTTTTTTTTGCATTCATGTTTGTGTAGTTGATTTAAATTTTTTTGGCATTCATGCAACTTTTCTTTTGTGTGCTTCATTCATTTCTATTTAAGTTACGTCTTGTGCGTTTGTAAATGTTTGTGCATGTGGAGAACGTGTTAAAATTAATGCCGCATATATATCGCTAAAATAATCGGAATACTATCAAGTGTGCTGTTGTAACGCGATTTACTGTTGAAATAATAATGAAGTGGGAAACAATAAAAGAATGACATGATAAACTGATATAACAAGTCAATTGGAAGTGAACAATAAAGATATTGCATTCTTTAGTGTTACTACATGTTTGATAATCTTCAAATCATAAAGTAAGCTGATTGGCTGACTAAAGAAATATACATATAGTTAAAAGCGTTATTAATTGTATGAAGGGTGAATGTAGACTTGTTGTGTATATTTTTATATGACATTTCGGCCATTTGTAACATTTTGAAACTGAGTTGGGGAAATACTTATGAAAATATTCATCACACCTACTGTTGGAATTATTGATGTCCGCTTTTAGTACTGAATTTCGTCAAATTCTATATTACAGTGAATATTTTGCAGAAAGAAGATAATAATAGAATTTATCATATCTTCTTATTTCTATTGCAAAAACAAGTGATGTCGACACTGCGGCAGTAAAAATGCGAAAATTTATTGCTCGATCGTGTTGAGAAGGAACTAAATAAAATCAAACTGTTGTTTCTTGACATTTGATGCCTACCTATTGCCTACATATAATTTGTACGAACCTACCTACTTATTATATCTGCATACCTACCTACATCATACGGAAAATCTAGAGCTGATGTATGAAAAACTAAGAAAGCACTAGAGTGAGAGAATAGTCGAGATTACATTGGAACCAACATTTTTATTGGGCGGAGGAGATTCCTCCAAAAATACTGACCGCAGTAATCAAATCACATTGAGAGGCAAGACAAGAACTAAATCTTGACTAGTTTTAAAAAGAAAAAGTGCCTGCAGAAATCTACAAGACAGACATGAGAAACAGCGGAGAGGGCATAATTTTTTATGGGCGAATTGTTACGGGTTTATGAGAGCAAAATTTGAGAAACACTGTGGCTTTTTTTAGTGAGTAATGTGCTGATGATATATTCATGGGCATGTTAAAATGTATATAAATATTCGACAA
>JAHZNC010001635.1:0-27742 GCA_027744095.1 Zhuqinia jingwanae
GCTGTTACCTCTCTACAAAACAATATATATATTTGTGCGTCGTGTGCGTAGTAGGTATGCACATTCTTTTACACATTTGTGCAGAGTTTATGACTTTATGCTGGTAGTAGTGTCCATGTGGGTGGATATAGTAGGTCTGGAACTGCAAAATTTAAAAGATACGGGCTCTGACTAAGTAAGTTTTTTTGCAGGCTCTGTTCTACTGTTCTAGTCTCAACGCAGATTATTTAATATAGTTGATATTGCTACTACAACTGCTGCTGCTGCTGCTGCTGCTGTCACCACTAGCACCACTACAAAGTACAAGTACTATATTTAATCCGTAAGCCTTGCTATCAGCGAGGATCATCCTTGTGCGTAGAAAGAGGGGAAAAACTACTTCTTTTACACCTGAAAAAAGGATGACTTTTACTTGTCGACTATCTGTCCAATGTAACGCACAGGAAGACTAGACGAAAAAAAGTATAAGAAATCTGAGTGAATCAAGTCCCCCATATATATTTTATTAGGGAAGCCGAGAAGAACAATTTTTTTTTCGTCTCGTGCTACCACCATAATTTGAGAACATTTATTTTACAAGAATATATATTTTCTATTTTTAGAAACATGTTTTGTTTAAAAGTAGAAGAAATGTGTGTAAGTTCCTTTTTTTTTACTCGGGAGACTATACAAAATAGAATTTCTCTTCTCTGACCGGTTTGCTTTTTCTTTTTTTAGTTTTTTTTAAGTGTATGCGTTGTCGGCTCATTCAATATACCAGTCTTATCTTGTTTTGCACACACATACACACTCACACACTCTCTTTCTCGCACGCACACTCTTAACTGAAACGGACACTTGACAGTAACACGCGCTTTAAAAAAATATGTATCCCTCCCGCGCGCTCACATAAATACGTATCTCTACAACAACTGTCGCATATTTTTTGAGCTAAAAAGAAGATGTTGTCGTCGTCGTCGTCGTATTAGGTTGAGTTTCTGTTCCGGTAAGTGACCCGTTTTTTTTCTCAGCTGAAGTGATTCAAAAAAAATAAGTAAAAAGTAGATTATTTTTCACCACCAAAATTATACGTTGTCGGTTGGAAAAAAAGGAATGTAAAATGTATGTATGTATGTGTTAGTACTGGTCAAAAGGATTTACTGGTCCGACTGTCTCATAATTTTCAGCTTCAGTGACGAGAAAAGAGGTGTTCTCTGAGCAGATACACACTGATATCCTCAGTATATACACATATTGTAGTCACTTTTTTGGTTCATACAACATTTCGAAAAAAAAATCTCTCAAAAAAAGTCTTCACCATTTCCCATAATAATATATACATACATACCTAATATGCTATCCAGGAAATAGATCCCATATGCCTAATGTGTGTATGAAGTAGAATGACAAGAAGTTGAATGAAAATAACCAAAGTGGAAACCAAGCAGCATATAGGGCTCCAGTTTATTTTTTGGAAGTACAGCTTACTATTTTTTAAACTCGTTTGTTACTGCTGCTGCTAGAAATATGGGTATTGAGCGATATAGCTGAGAAGAGAAAGAAAGAAGGTATGTATATTTATGCAATGCTGCAACCACTTTAAGCTGCAACCACTTTATATACCTACTCAACTCTTAAAAGCATTTTATTCAATTCATGCTCCTCCAAGAACACAAGTTTTCCCTCTCCTTTCCTTTTGCCATTCTTCTTCTTCTTCTTTAAGTTGATGATGTGTGGTGAAGAAAAAAAATAAAAAACTGGTGAACGGACATACAAGAAGTACAAAAAACGACTAAACTATATGTAAAATGTACATAGTACAATTTTTTTCTCGCTTTTGTGCGGAAAAATGAAGAAAAAAAAAGTCACGCTAACTCGTACAAATGTATGTAGGTATCCCATAAAATATGTATATCTCTCAAGGTAAAATGTACATATTACAATTTTTTTCTCGCTTTTGTGCGGAAAAATGAAGAAAGAAAAAAAAAGTCCCGCTAACTCGTACAAATGTATGTAGGTATCCCATAAAATATGTATATCTCTCACTTGGTGGTTTTGGTTTAAAAAAAATCCAATTCCTCATCTGATTATATATTTTATTTCTCATTCTTATATATAAATTCTCCCTTTCTTTTTTAGCCGTTAGCATATAAAAGATAATATGAAATACTACCACAAACCTTAGCAAATTTTAAGTATTCATATTTCTATGACTTATGTGTAGTAACCTGCAAAAACCTACCATAAAAAAAACTTTTATGCATATTATCTTCTTCTTTTTTTCCTACTTCTTGACAAGTTATTAATGTGTCTAGTATGAAAGTGAAACAGGGTTTCCTATAAATATTATATATGGCTGGATGATAGAGATACCTGCATTTAAAACACACACACACACACACACACACACACAAAAAAAAACTCTGAGAGATAAGTTACCTTTTTTGAAACTTTTTTCTATACACGTAATCTAAAAAGATGTAACCTATTTTTTCTTCTATTTCTACTAGTAAAACGTTTTCATTTGAGATTTTGATCTCTCAGTGGATTTACCTATGCATATTTTTTTTTGCTACTACTACTCCTGCTCCTGCTCCTGCCATACACTTGAGTACATGCTCATCTGCTCTTGTTGTCTTTGCAAAAAAAAAACTTTTTTTTTGTTTACGTGTGTGTATGTGCATGTAATACTAACATATACACACGCACATACACATACACAATGCCATCAACAAAAATCGCAAGGGCATCGTCTTTTTTACTTCTTGAAAACGTAAACAATTCTCGGTGGAGACAGAAAGAAGGAAATGTGTAGAGACAAAAAAGTACACAGATGGTTTGGTCGACTACACTACTGCTATCTCTTTTCTATTCTCTCTCTCTCTTCGTCGTTCGACCTCATTATTCTGGTGTTTTTACTTTCTGGTCAAAGGATTCCAGGTTGGGTGCTTTTCTCTTGTCAACTTTTATTTTTATTTTTTTTTCTTGCTTAGAGAAAATAAGAGAAACAAAGATAGTGGAATTCCCTAGAGGAATTTTCATATGCACTACTACTACTACTACTATATTAAGTGGGAGCACACAACAAAAACAATGTATACAACCAAACAGTCAGCAAGAGATATTCCTATTTTGTATTTGTACTACTGCCACTACTACTACCACTTCTACACACTACTGCATCAAATTTCCTTCCTGCTTGTTTGTTGTATTTCCCATGGAATAGTTTGTTGTTTTGTGTTACGACATACCAACAACAGCCACAACAATTTTATACTGCGGTTTTTTCGCCTTTTCTTGTTCTCTTTCTCTCTCTTAAAAAAAGTTTTAATTCGACACGACCTGTCGTCTTTTTCTTATGTCTCCTCTGTAGGAAGTAAAAAAATAACCCCAAAAAATAGATACAAGTGAGCATGGTATGTAGTAACATGCAATTGTAGCAGAATCACATAAAAAAAAGTATAACAACACACGACAAACAATTTCCAAACTTAAAACTGGGCAATAGTAAAATACAAAGCTGTTCTTCTAAACGTACACGCATACCTAGTTGAAAATGTCATTGATGTATGTTTAACAATTGGAAATTGAGCCTCTAATTTAAGAGAAATAATAATAATAAAAACATTCTTTCCTTTATTCGTTTTCTTCTTTAAAATACAACAAAATAGATCGGTTATTTGAAGGGGAAAAAAGGAGGTCTGATCTGTAGTGTAGTTTTTTTGTTGGGCTTTTACACAATTTCAATATTAAAATGTATTGGAAAGGAAATGGGAAGAAAGAAATTTTTATGTGAGGCAGTCATCATGTCCTTCTTTTCCTTCCATTTTTATTCACAAAGCAAAAAAGCATGCATTTACTTTCCTTGTAACATGTTTATTATTATGAATATCCACGTGAGTGGTAAGCAGACCAACATGTCTATGCCACTTTGAAGAAGAAAAAATCAAGCCTGTGTGTGTTTGGTTGACGATGGCAATCATGATGATGATGATAATATGGTATCCAATACATTTTGTTAGAAGAAAAAAATTACGATATATGCCTACAAATCACCACCACCACTACCACCACGCAACGGATGGAATGAATGGAACCTGTAGAGAGAGAGGAGAACGAAAAGAAAATGCTCAACCTTATTTATGATTACTGCTTAACAACAATTGATTGCACAACTGCGGCTCTCTATAGACTACCTACATAAAATAAAATAGAGAGAATCAAAAGACCACGAAAAAAAAGAAGAAGCAGGAAGGCGAAAAAAAAAGGAACACGAAGAAAAAAAATAAAGAAAGAAACGAGAAAGAAATAAAGATTGTTGGCCTGGTTCCTCTGCTCTGTGTACTAGTATACTTTATAACAAGAAACTTTTTTTTCATTCCGTTTCATTGTTGGATGCTTGCCTATTGTTGTTGTAACAATACACACACAGACACACACACATACATACCTATACACTATATATCTTATATATATCGACACATACAGATATATTATTGAGAGTTCAATCAAGTCGTTTCTTTTTTGACTGCTCTATTTTGCCAAAGTGAGTTGCGTAAAATCTCTCTCTCTCTCTCTCTTTAAAAACCAAATCAAAGCTGTATGGGGCGAATAAAGAGAAGTGAAAAAAAATTTTGAAATGCATCTCACTATTGTTACATGTATATATTTTTTTTAATTCATCGCATTATCAGTAATAAGTACATACATTACATTACTCATGCCAAAAAATATTATTTTTTGTTTGCGTGTACTCATTTCCTGATTGTAAATGATGATCTGATATACGAAGAATATTAACTTTGTTCTGAATGAATGTTATTTTCATAGTATATCTTGGTAGTAAGATTTTTTTTTCTCTTCTTTCTCTAAAGTATCTGATACCACTTGTCGCTTGACTCAGGTCAAGAAAGAAGAGGACAAAAATATTTATGGGCTTCAGAAGAAGAAGAAAAAATTGTTGCCTCAAGCCAAACTTACTTGCTGTAAGGATGGATGGCTAGGCTAGCGTGAATATAAAAAAAATTGTTGTGTATAAGTTTTGCTCATGTGGACTTGAGTGTATTTTAATATATTTATGTTTTGTAACTTGCTATATATATCATTATGCATACAACTTTTAGTCCAAAAACGGAAAATGTGTGGACTTTTTTTTCTTGGCTTCTTCTAAACTAAAAGAATATATGCCTATATATATATATGACTTGGTTGCTTGTGAGTTTCCTTCGTCTTCCTCCTCTTCTTGTCTCGTGGAATAACGTTTATACATTTTTGTCGAGAAAAAAAATAGAGTAAAAGGAAGGGGATCAACTCAAAAAAAACTGAGTATATATATAATATGAATGACCGAAAAGGCCGTCGGACCACGACCTTAAAATCCCATTTAACCTCACAACTGTCAAATACTTCCTCTTCAAAATAAAATAAAATGGAGATATTGAAAAGGAAGACTGGGAAGGAAAACCATATAGAAAAAAAAGAGCAAAGCAAACAAAAGAAAAGATGATGCTTGTTGTGCACAATAATATGCTACAAACGTGTGTGTGTGTATAGTATACCTATATTACATGTGTTGCATATTGCATTGAAATTGAAACTCTTTGACTTTAAATGATTCCATAATTGCAGCACAATTATTAATAGTCCAAATGGGGATGTTACAGTTCTGCTGCTTGCTACTTGCTGGTGATGATGGTGGTTGTTCTTCTTTTACTTTTTTGTTCAAAAAAGTATTCCCAAATGACACAGGTTACATATGAATTCAGTATATTTATTTATTTACAATTCATGAAACATTATTATATTTGTATGGCTGCTGCTGCTGCTGCTGCTGCTGCTGCTCTTTACCATAGTAATAATATGAGAATATAAACCATATTTTTTACTACCAATTTAAATGGATCCGTAAAATTTCCATTGAAAAATGCCACCACCATTCCACCAGCAGCAGCAGTCACAATGAAATTCCTTTTGCTAAAACATTATTCTCAGTCTCCTTTTACACCATAATATTTTACGACTCTTGCAATTGAATGCGAGCAAACACAACAACAACTTCTTCTTCTTCTACTATATTTTTTGTGTGAGTACAGAGTACAGACATTGTGCTACCATTTACAACTGCTACAATAATATGGCATGTTATGCCAGTATCTATATGTATTTTAGCTGTATAAACTTTTTGAAATGCACAAAATATACTCGAGGCATTTTTCCTAGATGAATGTCCCATAAACACCCCGCCGACTTTGTGCACTGCGTATTTACTTTTATAAAATCCTTTAAAGTCTCCTATTGTCTGGTTGTGTGCCCAGCAGTAGTGGATAGCAGTTTTAATCATTTGCAAGCAATTCAGAGGGATCTACTAACGTTTGAGGAATGAATAACTTCACTCAACAGAATAGCACAACAACAACAACAACAACATCAGGAAAAGATTTGCCCTGAAACACTGTTTTTTGTACTTTATGCTGCTACATCTCTACTTCAGCACCAGACATATGTATATGTACATACCTATACCTACATGCTCATGTCATGTATTATTTTGTGTAGTGATATGACTTCCTTCTTTTCTGCTATTTACGTAACAATTATTTCGGCTTGTCTTTTTCGTTTCATTCGACCACGTTCTCCTTTCATTACTCTCATACCACTTGGCTCTATTCATAAAAAAAAAAAAAGAAGCATCAACAATTCACTTCACCACCAAATCACCCCCTTCCCCCGAATGAAAATGCATTTTCAGCGAGAGAGAGAGAGAGAGAGCACATTTTTTGGTAAGTCCAAGCGTATCACTTTTTTTGACATTGCTGTTTTGTTGGCTGGTATTATGGTAGTTTCCTGCTGTTTGGTCATCTTGTTGTTGTTTGCGTGTCTTCTTCGCATCATCATCATCAAGATCCTCACACCAGCATCCATAAAACGGAACAAAATAACAAGGTTCGTTTTTATATATTATATACCTAGCCACATTAGATACATACCTACATGATATTGTAGCAATATGTGTTATTTGCCGTGCATCACATCCTAAACATGTCTTGTTCTCAAAATATGGTTTTCTTGCTTACCACCACCACACACACACACAGACACAACTCCATCCATTCAAATAGATATGATGATGATGATGCCTTCTCATTCTCATTCTTTTAAAGACACACACATAGAAGCACAGGGTAGTACTAGTAGTATATCTGTCTATTATACGTGTCCGCACTGCTGCTGTGTGTGTGTTGGGTTTGGGTAGTTGTTGTGTAGTATCACTAGTAGCAAGTCAAAAGGACAGGAAAAAGAAAAGAGTGGCGACCGAGAGAGAGAGAGAGAATCCTCTCTACTCTCAAGAGAGTGAGTTTCCACAAGTGTGAAGGACAAAGGGAAAAACTCACAATCTTCTTTTCAAATGTGTTCACTCTGTGTAAATAGGGCAACAACAACAAAGCATGTCTAAATAAAATAATAATAATAAATACATACATATATACATATTTTATGACACATAATGCTACCCCCAGCATATGCATGGCAAGGTACTAGGTAGGTACCCATGTATTTATGTATGGCATTTAAGTTGGTAGGTTAGTTTAGGTAGGCGCAAGAAAAAAAAATCCGTATCCGTTTGCATAGTACATATCTCTTCTGATGTAGGTAGCTATAATATATATTTGTGTATTATTATTATACGCTATTATTATTCTGCTGCTGCTGCTGCTGCTGCTGTTGAGCTTCTTTTGTGTATCACTGTTCCGCTTTGGATAGTATATTAGTTACGGGGAGGTTCAAAATGACAATGTGCTTGTGTCGTTGCTGCTGTTACTACCGTTTCTTCTGCTGCTGCTCCTACTGCCAGTTTTTTTTACTCTTTTTTTTCTCGCTCTCTTCTTCATGGCATATTACATAGATTACTACACGTGTAGGCACCTCTCCATCACTTGCTGTGTGTCATGTACATATTGCTGACATTTTCAAGTGGACATAATGATTACCATCTTGGAACAGGACAAGGAGAAATAAAAATAAATACAGAGATATAGCAAGATAACAAAAAAAAACTTGACAAAAAAAATCTTGTGCATGTGTGTGTGTGTGTGTGTGTGTGTGTTTATATGTGCCTAGATATATATATTTGTGTGTGTGTGTGTGTGTGCAAAAACTCACTCCTTAAAATGAGCATGATTCTGTTCCAAAATAGTTTTCCCAGAAAATAAGGAGATCAAGTTGATACGTTCAGAGATGCGAAATGGGTAAAAAACCAAGATAAAGTGATAGTGCGCAATTTAGAGAGAAGGAAAGCGTAGGGAAAAAAAGAAGACTTGTTATTTTTTTCCACTTTATTTGGCTCGCCGTTATATACCTCCCTACCTACATACATATATTATTCCATCTCTGCTCTCTCATCCTGATGCTTTCACCACCACCACCCCTAACTCTTATCCCCACGTGGTAAATATGCGGAGGGGCGTCAAAAGTATTCCAATCCACCTACCTAACGCCACTCACGCATATACATAACAAAAGGTTGATGATCATCGTAAAAATAAATATCAAGTGCGTACTCCTGTCAATTACTCCATGCATTTTTTTTTGGTAACGATATAATGTGCTCCTTCTTTTCCTTCTCGTGTGTGCCTGTGTCATCATCATCGTCATCATGAAAGGATTGCTAATACCCCCACACAAAAGGCAAACATGAGTGTAGTAGTATTATGTGGAGTGAAAGTTGAGGGAACAGAGACATTCTACGCATAATAGAAGTAAAATGGGAAAAAAAAGTATAAAAAAAGTAGTCTACTCTCGGCGGTGATTAGAAGAAGAAGAAGAAGAGTTGGCTGAATATTGTGTATATATTTACACCTATGTTTTTTTTTAAATGTTCCCGTTTGAAGGTAAAAGAAAAACGTATGAAAATAATGGATCCGCATCCGTACTGTATAGTAGTGTACTTTGATGAGAGTTGTTCTTTTTTTTCTATAAAAAAGAGGATAAATAGTAAATGAGCTGATCTTTAGAAATAAAAAAAAGGCCAAAATGATGATGTGGGAAAAATACGAAGGAGAAAGAAATGGATTCGTTTGGAGTTACGTTCGTCGTTGTTATTATTTTGTGTAGAGCAGCAGCGCAGAGTGGCGTTATATGTGATTACCTTTTATACCTGTTTCTCGTGAGTGTTGTAGTAAGTGAATGTGTGTGTGTTACTTTGGTTGGCTGAATAAATGTGCACAAAAAAAAAATCTCCGAAAATGGATGTATATACAAACCAAGGAAAAAAAGAGGATGCATGAGATGATATTTTGCAATGGTGTTGGCATTTCTTCGGAGGAATAATGTGAGCCTAGAGAAAAAAAAACTTGTCTTGTCTGCCTATCTTCTTTTGCTATCTTTTGGTATGTAGTTAGGTTAGGTATGTATGTATATAATAATAATATTATTCATGTTGTTATGTTGACTGGATTTTCCAACATGATTATCATGACGATCCTCTTTGTCGTCGTTGTCATCATCTTTGTCTTCTTGTACATTTCAGCAAAAGCGGCATGGGAGTTGAATAAAGATTAACAAAAATTTCAAGTTATTATTATGCTGTGTTGTGTGTGCCTCTTCAAGAAATATGAAAGATGATGATAGTTGGTTTTTGGAATAATTGCGAGAGAAACGTTTCGTCCTCTGTCTTGTCCCTTGTCATCACTCCCATACGATACCACAAGAGATCCATAATGGGTGGAAACCACTCATTCCTTCATTTCTAAAAAAAAGAAGAAGAAGAAGAAGAAGAGTAATAATAATAATATTTGCACATTGGGGTAATTCTCAATTCGTTTCGTCTATAAGGGTTAAAAAAATATGTATGGGAGTACTAGTCGGTTATAACTTTAATAATATTATTCGTTTTTGGAAGCATTATGACTACCATAGTTATTGTGTGTCTTTTTTTATATAAAAAAAAGAAGTCGAGTCGAGTTTTTTTTTGGGTATTCTTGTTGAATGCCAACTTCGTCCATTTATATTAGCACTCGCATATCCCAGTCTAAAAACTATGATCATCATCCAGCTAGACTCTAGACTATTTAGCAACTAGTCCTAAAACAACAGAGAGAAAGATAGGCAAAAAAAAGTTGACGAAGGCAACCAGATACTTTTCTTCTTCTCCTATTTTGCAAATATTGCCTGCTGAGTAGTAGCAGAAGCAGAAGCAGTAGCAGCAGCCTTGGCTTGGTGGTCTATAACATTTTGTTACTACGGCAACAGATGTATGTGAAAAGATACTCGAAATAAAATAATACAACGAGAGGCTCATAATAAGCTTAAACGTGAAAACTTTGTACATTTTATTGCTCGTCCTCCAAAATTGAGCAGAGAGAAAGGAGAGAGAGAGAGAGAGGGGAACATTGAGTAAGCTTTTGCGGAAAATACTACTACTTTTCCACTGAAATATAAATACTGCGCGAAAAAAAATTCCACGTGAACTTGTACTGCTGTCCCTGTTCCTCTATCTACTATCTATACCTACTTACTTATTTATTCGCCAAAAAAAAAGTAAGTAACAAGGAAGATGTACATGCTAAAAGAAAACTTCAGATTAAATTCAAGCAATGGTGGTGGAACAGTTGCTTGTTTTCTGCTACTGCTGCTGCTGCTGTTGCTACTACACTCCTGCTGCTTATTTTGTGTGTGGAAAAGTTGTGTCGAGTAGTAATCTTCTTACCTACTTAAAATTATCACAGGAATTAAATGGAAATGACGGTTGGTTAAATAACTTTTTTTTGAGACTGTGTTTGCTCTTGTATCTGTGCTGCTATATCATGGCCAAAACAGCAAATTTAACAAAAAAAAAAGAAGAAGAAGAAGAAGCTTTTTCCTCTCGACAAGTTTTTTTTCCTCTTGATAAACGCTTGATTGTTATTATTATTATTTAATAAAATTATCATAATTACAATCTTTTATATGAATGAGATTTTGTATGTTTGTGGTGATGATCATGATGATGTGTTCCTTTGATTAATGTAATAGAAGCGCTCAATTTTCGCGCCAACTCAATAATTAAATTGTGCAAGTTACAAGGACATTCAATTACTTGAGTTTTAGTTGAGAGAGAGAGAGAGAGAGAGAAAGAGATTGCCAAAGATTTTTTTTACCAAATGACATTGTGCTTTCGACAATGATATATCATTTCATTATGCAAACATGTTTAATGCTTGTTTGTTTTTTTGCTCACTTGCTTATTGCACCTTATCTATTTAGGTTCTATGGTGCCTGTGTGTGTGTGTGACCTTAGATGATAAGATTTTGATAAGAGTAAAAAAAGTGTATATATGTTTTATTTTATTAATTGAATATTTTCAGGTATAGAATATTTACATTCCATTTTCCATACTTAAAAAAATATGAATGAAATCAAACTGCCTATAGACCAATGTACATTTATCAAGCTGACTTGTTCATAAATTAAGCTTTGAGCTTTGATGACGATAAAAACCTACACACACACAGTCAATCATGTTGGTTTATTTAAAAAAAAATATATATATATTCTTATCTTCTGCTGCGCGAATGACGAAGATGAAGATTATTGTATGATAGTTTGCATTAAGGCTTATATTATTATATTACACCACCTCCGTCACTATTTTTTTTATTTAAAAAAAATTAATGCTTGGACACATGGTCACATAATCCGCTTTTATAAAATACAGGTTACACGATTTTCAAATGTTGAATCCAATGTACCTTGCGTGTGTTTGTGTTTGTGATGCTTTTTATAAGCCATAATATCATGATGACTTATACGAAGAGGATGACAACAATGATGCTGTTTTTCTCTCTCTCTCTCTCTCTCTCGTCTTTTTTAAAAGTTTTCGTTAACAAAAAAAAATAAAGAGTCTCTCCGTCCGCGCAGCAGTAAAGTAAGTAAGCAGGCTAGCCGATTGGTAAAAGAAAAAAAAATATATAAACGACAGACTTACCGTGGTGGCGTGTTTAATTGGTTAGTTGAAGCTTAGTGAGCCAGGCAAAGTTGTTTTCATGCTATTATTTGTCATCATCACGATCATGATGATGAAGATGATGATGATGATCATCATCATCGTCATCATGTTCTTATGTAGTCTTGCTTGCTGTGGTAAGCCTGATTTTCCCGTTATCATCAGCAAGTGATCAAAAAGAAAGGAGCAAAGTAGACGACAACGACGACGACGACGACCAAAGAAGATAATGTTTTTTATATATATATTTTCCTCCCATTTTATTTGGCAGAAGGAAAGGAAGCTCATCATTTTTGGCAGGCATACGCACGTGAGATTGTATCTCGACACGACTATCCATTTTTATTATTGACTAGGATTATTATTATTATTATTACAAGTACAAAAGAAGAAGAAGACGGAATGAAGAGACATGAGAGCTTTTCTTCTTCTTCTTTTTCTTCTTCATGATCATGATCCCTCGTCTTTTTTCATACAAACATATAGAAACACACACACACACAGAGATGGAGCATATCGTGAACATGATTATAGGATGATTATGAGTTTGGTGTGACATTCATTATTTATTTATTTTTTGCATTATCAAAAGTATAATATACGTACCTACTGCAACAAACATACCTACTTGCTTTTTTTTCCTTTTAACTTGATCATCGTCTTCGTCGTTCGTCGTCCTAGTCGTCAGCATGACTATAATCATCTTTGATCATCATCATCGGTACCTCTCTCTCAACTCCACTTCTTCTTTTTTATTCTTCTTTCAACGAGCAATATTGTTAGTTGTAATAATATTGCTTATTTACAATTTTGCAAAGTATACCACCATCACAGCGCATATACCATGTATATATTTTTTACTTTCCTGACTTGGTAGAGAGATAATGATATTGTGTAGGAAAAATGGAAAGGTGGTCTTTTTGATGATCATGACGACGACGACGATGATGATGATGATAATAATATTCCTTACAGTTAGAATTTTTTTTTTGGTTTGTGTGTGTGTCTGTGTCTGGTATGTTGTAATAGTAATAATAAGGATGGTAATAATAATAATAATAATAATAATAATGATGTGAGTTTCAAGTTTCAACTTGATCAAAATGTAATCGTCATCGTGTACACATATATATATCGCCATTCAAGTTAACCACTACCTGTCCCACTTACTCAATGGAGCGTGTAACCCGAGAGAGACAGATTAGCCATATATTATGATTATTGCAATCATACGCATTTATCCGGCCGTTAAAAAAATCCGACTCCGATATTACACATACATACCTGTATATATTATGTACCTATGCATATATTTATAAGTTTAATGTTGTTGTTGCTGCTGAAGAAGATTATATCGTTCACAAGTTCACAAAAAAAAAAATTTCATGGAGGTGAGTGAAAAAACAGTGAAGTTATATAGGTAGTTAAATTCTTTTTACTAGTTGCTCCAACAAATTTGCTGATGAAACATTATACACAATGCTTATTTTTATTATTATTGCCTATAATTTTTATTTTTATTTATTTCTTTTATTTTTAGTTAAAAAAAAAGATTATTTTTTCAGATATGCATAATATTTCTTTCAGTATTCAGTATAGTATATATTGTCTTCTTTATTTATTATCATTACCAACTACAAAGGTGTAAAAGTCAAGATCGTCAAGATTTTCAAACAGATTTTTTTTTGTACAAAAAATAAATAAAAGGAACAAATGATGTACAACTTTTTTTTATATAAAAATATTATCGCAAAATTATTTTGCCTTGTTTTCTTGCATAAGTACCTACTTTTGTTTCATTCATTCTCGTTAAAAAAAAATGCATGAACATTCTGGTGTCAGGATGGCTACTAAATTTGAACTTACTACACACGGAGATTTTTTTAATAGTCAATATATATACTATACATACTTATGTATGTATAAAGATATATACATATATATATTTAGACAGATAGGATCAGAATTTTTTCTTTAGCATGCCATTTCATCCTGAATTATGCGAATAGTTAAATTATTCAAATTCGACTACTTTATTTTGTATTTAGACTATTGTAAAACTCTCTCATAAAATTAATGTCCTCATCATTATCATCATCATCATCATTTTATTTATGCAAGAATGTGCCATTCCTGTCTCATCTCATCATTTTTATTTGCTGTTATTGTCAACAAAAAATAGCATGCCTTCATATCTTCTTGAAGTATGGATTCCCTTTGTTATCCTCATATATATATTTTTTACCACCATTTTTTTTAAAGAAAAATAATAATGAACATTTCATTGAGCATTGACATTTTTTTTTGTTTGCTGTAATATTCTCAATTCTCTCTTGTAATCAAAGTTACAGCAGGAGATGATGATGACTTTAGGTATAACTTATTATAGTTATTATTATTATTGTATTATGATAATAGAGTAAGAAGAAGAGGAAGGAAATGGCACATATATTTTACGTAAGGACGACAAGACAGCAAACAATAATGTACTTCTGCTCTGTGCTCTGTTTTGATGATGAAGATCATGTTGTGATAGCGCCACTTTTTTTTCTTCGTTATCAGCCAAAAAAAAACAGTTGAGTACCTATAGAAAAAATAAACCAAAAGAAAAATGACAAAAGACGACGACTATGCTCATGATGATGCTGATGATGATGATGAAATATTTTGTTCGTGTTTGATTCCCCCAAAAACCCATTATAATCATAGCATGCATGGTGAAGAGTAAAAAAAATATATATATAATATGAAAACCTGATGATAATACACAAGAGCGCATACTGTTTTGTACCTACTTTTACAAGGGAAAAAAAACCTTATAGGAAACTACTACAACTCCGTGTATCAATGTAATTTATGACTCATGCGCTTGGTTGAAGTTTTGTTGTGTTTAGTGTATTCTTCAGTCATGCCGTATCATCAGTCATGCTTGTTGCTGCTCTTGTTGTTCCGTAAAAAAAATATTTATATATATATTCTCTCTTTCCAACATATAATCTTCTCAAGACATGTACACACTACTCAAGGATAAAGAAAAGTATGAAAAGAAATCATAATCGTCATCATCAGCAGCAGCAGCATAAAAATTCTCATCATCATCATCATCATCTTTTTTTAGCAAAAAAAAACTTTATATAGTCATCATATTCATATACAAGCCCTTCTTCTTCTTCTGCTTCTTTTTCCTAAGAAGCAAGTTGGTGAGTATACTTATTTGTGGAATATTATTCTATAAGCAATATTGTTATAATCTTCAAGGAGGCCGTTTTGAAGATGATGAAGAGTCATGGTTTGTGCTACATTATATATGATTTTTTTTCTCTTCTTCTTCTTCTTCTTCTCGGCAGTTGTAAGTAAGTTGCTGTGCTGGCTGACTGCTGACTACTGCTGTGTTTTTCTTGTATTTTTCTTCTTCTTCTCCTTCTGAGTGAGAGGCATGAATTGGAAAACAGTTTTGTCTTTTATAGATTCTTGTCGTTTTCCCTTGGGATGATATGGCATCAACAACAGTTTTTTTTCTACATCTTCTTCCTTTTGTACTTTACTTTTTTTCCTACTTCATCTTGTAAAACTGTTATATTATATGCTAGTATATTTATCTGCTCTCTCTCTCTCTACTCTTCTGATCTGGTTCTGGTATGCGATGATGATGACATAGTTTGTTGATGTTGTTACTGTTGTTGTTACTGATGCACGTTGTTGCACGGAAAAAAATCTTGAAGCAAAAAAATCTCATCTCATCTCATATCACACACTAACATATAGCACTACTGCTCCGATTCTTCTTGTGAATGAGATGAGATGTGAGAAAAGGAGAGAGAATTGAGAACAAAAACGACATGAATTTTTCTTTCTATTTTTCTGATGATGATGATCATCATCATCGTCATCATAACAATAATGATGATCCGAAAACTAGAAGGATCTATATTCATTTATGTTTGGTACTACTACTATATATCCACCTAAATTCATTTTTTCTGACATGTCCGAAATTTTTCTAAAGAAAAAATATTACATCTTAGAAAAAATGAAGGGAGAGAGAGAAAGAAGGAGGGAGGGAGGGGGTCGGTATTTTAACAAGAAAAACGTTACATTTTTTTAAGAGAGATATATGATGGCTGGGCCATGTCAC
This sequence comes from Zhuqinia jingwanae, assembly GCA_027744095.1. NCBI lineage: Eukaryota > Metazoa > Arthropoda > Collembola > Entomobryomorpha > Paronellidae > Zhuqinia > Zhuqinia jingwanae. Next base: position 16,096 of record JAHZNC010001635.1, read on the forward strand.
ACATTTTTTTTGTTTCACTGCATCATCAAATGCAACTGGGTATGGTAGTATATAGTGGAGTAGTAGAGTACACTTAAATACACACATTCTTTTGGGCCATTATATTGCAAAAAAAAGTCACTAAAAGGACTACATGCAATTTTTTTTTATTCTCGGCGCACACACACATACTCACAATCCTCATCATTTTCGTCTCAATTGCTTTTTCAGAGTTGGCCAAAAACAAGAAGAAGAAAAAAACGCAATTTTTATGGGATTGCTCTAGTTCTTCTATAACAACTACTACAACGACAACAACAACGACGACGACGGAGAACTTGACTTGTCTTGATAATATGAAGATGACGATGAAGGAAATTGTTATCAAATTTACTCTGTTTTTTTTCTTCTTCTTCTTCTCTCCTTCTCATTCGTTTATGAAAAAGCGCAATGGGAAAATAAGTACCATGTTTTGTATATCTTTATATGCAGCTGCGTCACTTGATGTTGTAAACTTTCAAAAGAAAATCTCTTTTTTTTTAAACAAGTGCTACCATTACTTATTTTATAGAGAGAAAGAAGAAGAGCATCAAACGGAAAAATGAACAAAGATTGGTATGTAATGTACAAAGTACCTACAATGTGCACATTCATGACAAGGTTTTTTTTTAAATAAGAAATTGGAGGAAACTATGTTTTGTGCACACTACTACTACTACTCCACACACGGCACATGTATATGTTTTAAAAACCTAATTCGTTTCAAATGAGGATGATGATCAAGACTACTACTTGGATCAGTTCACGTTCTCCCTTTAAGAATCTTTTTAATACTTTATCCCAAAACTCTTTTATATACATTTTTTGCTCTTTCAGCAAAGTAGTAAAAGCATGTATTATTTTAACACATAAAAACATACACGACATGCATATGAGTAGTAGAAGTGAATGAGTCAAAGAGCGCTCTTATGGTCATCCTATGTTTTTTTTTATAGTGCGCCATACTATCACGACAAAAAAATGTATATATAAAGAGGAAAGGAATAAAAAAAAGCCAGTTTTTCAGCAATAATGTTATTACCTATATTGGGAAGCTTAACCTGTCCAATTTCGCTTCTCCTTTGGTGTTTTTCCCCTTCAGATAAAGCTGTCTTCAACTTTGTCTTTTTTCCTCTTCTTCTTCTTCTTCTCGTGTATTTTTTTTCTTCTGGTGGACGTGTAAAAAAAAGTGTAAGCATAGCATACTCTCTGACTTGTGTGTGTGTGTGTGTGTGTGTGATGATAATGTTGTCCTAGAACAACCTTACTGAAAGTTAGTTTACTCTGCTGTTTGTTATTACTTATTATTATTGCATGGCAGTATTACAACTAGTACAACTACTACTGTAACAAGATCAGCGTCTTCTCTGTACTATTTTACTCCCTTTTTTTCTCCCTGTGATGCAACTAATACATATACATGTATATATACATGCGCCTATATACAATTATTGCTACATTTTCTTTATTTTTGCTGGGAGGTTTGCAAAAAAAAAATTACGATAGCCAGTAGCAGTAGAATCAGCAGTAGAGCATCATCATCATCATCATCAATATCAGAGGGGGAAAACGTAAAGAGCAAAGGCAGCGGTAATAATAATCATCATTATCATGGTACATGGTTTAGTGTTTTTTATGGGTGCGCAACATCTTACGTATTTTTATTTATTTTTTGTACACATACTTTGGTGTACAGGTGGTGATGGTGTAACGTTTATTCAACACAGAGAAAAGAGTGAGGAAAAGCAATATCACTACTACTACTACTACTATATATACAGTACTGAAACTTTAATCAAAGTGTAACTTTTTCTTCTTCTTCTTCTTCTGTAATGCCTAAAATACAGGTATATAACAAGTATATAGGAAAAGAATGCATAATAAACGCAATTTGAGTATAGGTATGTGTGTTTGTGTATTATTAAGCCGCACCAAAAAAATGTGTACATATTTTTTTGTCATATTTAGCAGCTAAAATTCTAGCCATTCTTTAGCAATTGAGCAGGTCCCAAAGTAGTAATCTTTTTTAGAAGAAGAAGTAGAAAAAAAACGTAAAATGTGGACTTGACTTGGTTTTTTGTTGATGATGATGATGATGATGATAAACTAAATATTATATAGAACCAGTTTGATGGTAAAAACTAGAGTGAATCCACAACCACGTAAAAAAACATGGCATATTATAGTATTATTCGCACTGTGACCATCTATTATAATAACATAATAATATTATATTTATGTATGTATATATTTTTTCCGTTTTTTTTTCGTGTTTCATATAACAAAATTCACAAAATAAAAATATATTTTCATTCAGTTTATTATTATTACAACAGTTGGACATGCTCACAGGAGAGAGGGAGAGAAGAAATTATTTTGTGAAGCATTGTCTTTTTTCTCCCCTTTCCCACTGCCCAGAAGAAGAAAAAAAGAAAAAGAAATAAAAAAAAGTCTTTTTATTGCCGATAAATGTCACTTAGCGTAATAACAAAAAGAAATGTTTTCTGAGTATCCAAAAAAAAAAAATCATATCTTAAATTATTTTCATTCTCATCATCATCAACGTTGTCACGTACAACGTGTGTGTATACATGCTGTATATTTAAAAGAAGGGGGGGGGGAATATCTTTTATTTCAAACATTGTTCCCATAATAACATTTTAAATTTAGGAAGAAGCAAAAAAACTAATATCCTTTCATCCCCTGACATTACATCTTTTTCAATTAGTCATGACAAGGTAAATAGACTGGGAGAAATATATATATATCAAAAAAACATTTTTCAAATAATATTTTTTGGTGACTTTATGACAACTGAATCGTTTCTTCTTCTTTTTTTTCATACGACAATTGTCCCACGACAATTTTTTTGCCAGCGTGCCAACTGAAAGTATTACCATTATTACATTACATGGGTCCATCCCTTATTATTATGAGTTTTTGTTTGGGGGTTCTATAGTGATTGCAATTGTCTTTTTTTTTGTCTTGTGAAAAAAAAAACTGTGGCAAAGGACAAAAACCCATATCGGATAATACCTTTGATACTACCTACTTTTTTAGTATTATTACATAAAGTTGTGTGTGTGTGTCTGCCTTTTTTAGTAGTAGTACATTTTCTAAAGTATTTATAAGATTGAAACCGGAAGTGGACTCTCTGTGACTATATATCCTACTATACTTGTTTTTAACTTTTGTTTCTAACAGTGTGTGCTCTGATGATGGTGTGGTGGTGGTGGTGGTATAAATTGTTCATATAAGTATTGTAATTGTATTATAAGTTCACTTATATTCAGCTTAACTGGCTCAAACGTTCTCCTGTGTGTATTATATATATCCTGTTACGTAACCTTATACCTATACACTAACACTTTATCCCTTTTTCCCTAATTCCAGCAGAAAGAGGAATACATGAGTTCACGTAAAAGAGAAGAGAGAGAGAGGAAAAAAATATTATCATCTTTTACTGCTACTCCTCTGGCTGCTGGAGAATAGTAACGAGCACTATACTAGAGAGGAAAAGAGGTTGCTAAAAGGAGCATCATATATGATCATGATGATGATGATCATATCATCATCATCACTGGCACATCCACGGGTAGCCCCGTACATCATAATATATTCATTAGATAAAACGTGCAAGATGGCGCAGTAAACATCATCACTTAAGCCGGTTTTACCGTCTTTAAATTTATGTGTTTACTACTACACACACACCATCACCAAAATGCTTCCACCTCTTCTACTTCTTCTTATTCTCCTCCACTTTATGTGTTTTTTTTTGTAGTAGGCTCACATCACACACTCAACAACTATTTATGTTTTTCGCAAATGCAAAAGGATATTATTACTATCCTTTTGCCTTTTCCTCTTCATGCACCTCTTCAAGAAGAAGATGAAGAAGAAGAAAATAATGATAATAATAATAATAATAATAATAACGATATGGATTTCTTGTTGTTCTTATTGTTATACGAGTAGTACTAGTAAAAGTATCCTTTATTAATATGAAAAACACGAAAAGATGCATGTTGTACATGACTTGATCTTATTCTCTCTTTCTTTCTCTTTGTGTGTGTGTGTAAACACGGCTCAACACATATTGTTCAGATATTTTAAAAATAAAAAAATAAAAAATTCACCAGAATAAGAGGAAGAACACGATGAGCAAGAAGAGGATTTAACAATAATAATAATAATAATATCTATATGCACCGTGCAGTTAATGCATTCAACATTTTCAACTGCCACCCAGAAGTTTTAACCAAGCTCAAGGAAGAATCGTTTTACAACCCTAATAATATATAAAGATAGATATACATAGTACCTCTTATACAATTTTTTTTTGCATTTTTTTTGTAAATAAAAAATGTGATGCAATCCTTTTATTTTCTTGTAAAAAGTATATCCCTATAGATATATTCTGATGTAACATGAGTAGGTATATATGTATGTATGTATGCAATGCAAATTTTTATGTAAGTTGCACATTTTATGATTCACTGAAGCGCTAAAAACATCCACACCGACGACGACTGTGGCGGCTCTCTTTTGTAGATGGTGTTTTTATTGGAGCATAAAATATCACCTTTATGTATGTATAATTTAATTTTATAGGGATTGTTATTATTATTATTATATGACGTGCATTTATATTGTAATAATAAGTAGTAATAATGAACACTGTCAGTGGATGAAAAATTGGGGTAATAATTAGATCCTTTCAAACATTCAAATCTGCTGCTGCTGCTGGTACTGGTACTGTTGTGTTGCAGTGATGCAGTGGAATATAAGTAGTAGAAGCAGTAAAGCTAATAAAATAATTGAATCATGTCAAAAGAAAGCTGGCAAAAGAGAATGGATTGCGAAAGACCTTTTCTACGAATTAGGTATTTATATATCAACTCTCTCTGGTGGTATACGTATAATGGCTTATGTGTTACATCCATAAATAATAAAATATGTGTACATTATTGCATACATAAATAAATAAATAATAATAATATATTAACGATTACCATCTACTCTGCTCTCCAATGTATAAATGTATATGCAGCTGTGACGAAGGGTATCATAATAACAAGTATAATGACCATGTAAATCATGTAATAGAACAAAAGACGGAATAATGGAAGGATTCTTCTGGTTTTAGATGAAAAACTCAAGTTAAGTTCTTGAATATCAAAAAATTGTTGTTTTGTTCCTGCATTACACCGTCATATCCTTTCAATTTCATTCATGAAATTTGAAATAAAAAAATTCACAGGGAAATAAATTTTTATTTAAAAATAAAATTTTGTGTGCATTCATTCGGTTTTGTTTTTTAAAAAAATCTTTGAAAATTTCCATAATACAAGAAGAAGCAGATATGTACATTTGATGAAACGGTTTTTATCCCCTTTTGAAAATGGGGTTGGTTTAAGCTAAGCTGAATTAGATTCTGTTGCCACTTCTGCTGCTGCTGATTGCATTACATTTTCATTTCATATCAACAAAACGAACACATCAGCTTTCATTAATTTCAATTAATGAAGTAGATATATATCATTTGAATGATTCACACAAGGAGGGAGAGAGAGAGAGAAAATTAGAGACCAAAAAAAAGGAAGAACGACTTGCTATAATTATTGTACATATCATAAATGTATTTGTGTGTGTAACTGTGAACTAGTGCGCTAGTAACATAATAACAATCATGTTAACCAAACTATTACAAGTCCTAAATTTTATTTTATTTTGATTTATCACCACCGCCGCTCCTGCCCTTCTCTCTCTCTCTCTCTCGGTTCCCTTCTTTTCTTTTGTTTTTACAACGAATGAGTGTTTTATGAATGCACACACAAAATAGTGAGCATGGCGTTATCATCATGTCCTCGTTGGGAGTGAAATTCTCTATTACCCGTATTTCCTTACTACTACTAATATTATTATTAAATATTATCGCAGGTCTACAGCGATGAGTTTGTTGTTGGCTGGGAAAAAAAATACCCCTCCAAAAGCCTTCATACAAAAAAAAATACGAATATATTGCTTCATATTTTTTTTTCTCGCTGCATATAATTCGTTATGATGATGATTGTGAAGGGATATATATATTTTGAGTCTCCTGGTCTTTCTGTCACAGTGCCAGGAGAAGAAGGGATGAAGATCACTCACTAAAAACATGATGATGATGATGATGTTGTAGGCAACGGTGATAATATGATTAAAAGTGACAAGCCTGTGTACAAAGTAAAGCTACGAGTGAACGATACATGGTATTCCACTTTTTATCTTTATGCGTGTGATGCATGCTTATTATTATTATTATTATTATTATTCTTTCACTGTTGCTGCTGTTGCAAGAAAAAAAAAGACAAATATGAATGTGTGTGTGTGAGTAATATATTTAGGCATGCATTTAAAAGGAATAATGGTTATTATTAATGACATATGCATGCACAGAAGAAAAATATTCATGTAAAATGTAAATACATCTCACTTTTTATTTATTTCTATGAATGAACGAATGAATGAATGCATCTCGGCGAGAGAAAAAAAATTAGGGAATTAAATTAAATTTTATAAGCTTGTCTAGGTTGTGGTATTTTCATGTTATCTCATTTGTCACACAAGTATATTATGTGTAAAATATATACAGATGCTTGGTATTTATATATTTTTTTGTCTTCTTTTTCTTGCGCTCGTCAATGTTACATTCAATTACAATTACACTTGTCTTCTCGAAAACGCTCTGAGGGAGAAATGCATTTTATTATGTGATGTGATCCCAAGTGATATTCTGGTTAACATCACTCACATCACATCACATCCATTCCCAGAAGACACAAGAAACCGACTCGGAAAAGGAGTATTTATTACGAAATTTTCTTTTGATACAAGAGCATGAGCACATGTATGTATATATGTACATAAATGATATGTATGTTTATGTGGGAATAGATGTAGATGTTTATAACCAAAATGTGATAAATTGAATGTGACGACTGGATGCTCCTGGAAAGAAATTTTTTTTTTCTGGCTGAGTTGTTGTCGTTGAAACAGGGAAACGTACAAATGTGAGCTAATGCTGATTGTGTGAATTTTCTCTTCAGCTGCGTTATCTTCAGTCTCTTTCCCTTTTCCCTTCATTTTGCAGTACAGTAAAAGCACTCGTATGGGTAGTGGTGGATTTGGAATCAAAATAAAAGCTTTTTCTACTACAACGACTCGAATGATGATTATGATGATGACGATGATGATGACACAATTTAGATGAAAATCTGTAATTCAAAGTAGTGCTGACATTTTCTCCTTGTATCATCCATCCTAGCACACACAGGAAAAGTTGTATAATATACAAAATTGCCACACACACACAACAGCAGAATTTTACTACTAAATAGTAAAGAGGAAGGGAGAGAGAAGAAGAAAAAAAGAAGCGCGCGGGATTGTCTTGTTACTGCTGCTGTTGGTGACAGCTAATGCATTCATGGCTTCCTCATCATCTTTCTTGTCAGTCGTGAGAAAGTAATGAATTAGAATTATACGTTTCCATTCATTCTCTCACATTTAAAACACAGCAAAAGAGAGAGAGAGAGCAAAAGGAAGCATCATCATCATCATCACTATCACCAAACAAGACAAAAACCAACTATGCATGTAACAGTGCAACGGGTACAAATTGTAAAAGGAAACAAAGTAGAAAGAGGGGGAGAAAATGAGCTATGATTACGAATGACAAAAAAAAACTAGCAACTCTTCTTCTTCTCTATTCACTCAATCATTCATTCATTTGCTTCTCATGAGACTTGTATAAAGTATTATTATCATCTGATAAATATAATTATACAAACTTATTAAACACCTCCTCCTCAAACCATGTAACTACAATTTTCATTGTTACATTATTCATAATAAAATTTTGTATGGTGTGTGTGTGGTGTGAATTTCCTTGGAACATGAAACGTATTGGATGGATTATAATCCAATATATTTTATTATTAATAATATGCATATGTTGCAACGGAACATAATTATTGCGACAAGAAAGAGAGAGAGAGAGAGAGGGGGAAGAAGGAAGGAAGTATCGGATTTAATCATTATGTCAATGGGTAAAACATTCTCTCTCTTTTATTTTGCTGCTGGTGTTACTACTTATTACTCTCTGGAAGAAGGATCCTTTCTATTCTGGAAGACATAAATATGATGATGATATTTCAAGTTATTATTATTATTATTATCATGTATTATATATTATGCTGTCGTGTAAATGTAGGTTAGTAGAAAAACGATCATCATTATTCATCTCCTCCGATATGTGATGTGGAGCAGCAGGAGCATTAGCGAAATGCGGTACATAGTNACGATCATCATTATTCATCTCCTCCGATATGTGATGTGGAGCAGCAGGAGCATTAGCGAAATGCGGTACATAGTAATTATTATACTGCCATTACTCTCCACTCTCTCACAGGGTGAAAATTAATAATATATAATTATTATTTTTATTATTATTATTATGAGCCCATTCATTTTTATGTAGGTATATAATAATATGTAGGATGAATGAGTGCATGCGTATAGTAGTATCACCATATAAATATCATCATATCGTTTCCATGGTTTGTGCTACACCAACGACGATAAAAGATGATGGTAATGGTAATGATGCGGTGAGCCTGTGTACTCATTCATGTGTCAGTTGTGGAATGCTGGTTTTCCTGGTCTCTGGTCTGGTGGTCTCCTTTGTCATCAGTCAAACGAGGCTTGCTGGATAGAGAGAGAGAGAGAGGAACTTTCCATATGATCGTATCCTATGATGCTACAGGCTAATATAATTATAGGAATATGTGATACTTGTATAATTATATGATCTGGTGATAGCTCTGAACTCTAAAAAAAGTGAATGTCGAATTTAATGGTTATGTAAGCTTTGCCCCCACCCTAGTAGGTAGAGAGAGAGAGAGAGAGAGAGAAGCCTTATTATCAAGAGGAAATGAAATAAAAAAAGAAGTGTGATGGTGGTACTGGCATTGATCACCTTGCCAATAGTAATTTATCAAAAAAAAGAGTATACTTTTCTACTTGAATTATCATGCTTGTGCTCTACTACTACTGGTTGTTAGTGTGGAAAAAAAATTAATAATGATGGGTACTACTACATAATTCATATATATTTATGCATGCGTAATAAAAAAAATTATATGAATACTTGCTTTTGCATTTTAATGATTAGAAAGTGAAGGTAATGAAGGGAGAAATAATGGACTGGCGGATTTTATATATGATGTGAAGGAAAGGGAAGTGAAAAATTTGATTATTAGCTTCTGAAATGCGTGAGAGAACCAAGAAGGATCATGAATGATGACAAGAAAAGCGGGATGACAGATTTCCCCCTTTCTAATCCACTCAATATATTTTTTCTTCTCTCTCTCTCTCTCTCTTCAAATCTATATTTTCCCCCTCCACTAATTCTGCGCGTGTCTTTATATTTCAAACTGTTGGAAATCGTCAAAAAATTTAGATAAAATATTGCTGCTAACACTTCTACTTTAGTAGATATTTTTGTGGACGAAACCAATCGTAAAAAAATGTATTGCAACATAACTTTTTCCTCTGCATAAAGTTATCATCATCATCATCACACTTTAAAAAAAAAAATTCAACAATCAATGAACAATATTATTTTGTGTGCCTATTTAAGAGTACATACCTTGACATATGTACTGTAAATAAATCGCTGGAAAAATAGCGAAAGAATGGGCCAAAAAACTTAAACTTTAAATTTCTCTCTTTACAATTCCATATTATGAAATTTTATGTGCGTGCATTCCAAAATTTTTGAGATGAGATGAGTGGTGGTGGTATGGTTATCCAGAAAAAAAATACATAAACCAACAACAGTTTTTTTGTAATTTCTTCCTATTCATTTTTTTTCTTCATCTTTCAAAAAGTTATTATTATTATCAAGCGAAAAAAATATATATTCATAGTAAAAAAAATTGTATATGCATGTTTTCTTTTTCTGCCACATCTCCAGCGCAGTAGTAGTATTTTTTTTAGAGTTTGGTTTGAAAGATGTAAGAAGAAGAAGAGGATTTTGAGGAAGGAGAAGGAGGCTTTTTCTTTTTCTTGTTGATATTTTATTGAAGCTACTACTACAACTACTACTTGACTGACATCATATTACTCTTGTTTCTGTGGTATGCGTTTTTTCTTGGCTCTCTGTTGCTCCTTTTTCTATCGTGCATGCATAAGGTTTGGTCTAAATTACCGTCGTAAAAAAAAGCAGAGCAATAAGCAATAGAGCAGATATCCCGGAGAGTTTGTTGAAGCTTTTTTTTCTTGAAAAAAAAAAAATAATAACACACGCGTAGAATAGAAGGGCGCTCTTCTGGTATGTATGTGTGTGTATTTTCCATTTCTTTTCAACTCACTACTTTGTATGATCATGCTTGCTGGCTTAAAAAATATTATATGAGATGCATAATATTTAGGTATGTACACTATACACCACCTATCTATATAACATGTAGACATCATATTATTTATTTTTTCTGGATTCAAGTGAAGTTGAGTTTTTCTTTTTTTCTTCATCTTATCCTTATAATATTACTATGCATTATATTATTATATTGCCCTGATGCTATATTATTGTTGCTGACTCTGTGAATGTTGGGCTGTCATAAAAAAAAAAACTGCTCAAGGTTCATGGTTCATGTCTCTTTTTCTCCACTATTTAACCATTTTATTCAAGTGCAATGCTATTGTGTCAGAGTGGTAGTGGTGGTGGTGGTAGGGATTTTAAAGATGCAGCAGCCAACCTTTTTTTTGTGATTGTGTGGATTGTGTGGATTGTCTCATCTTTTTCGTGTGACATGGTGCAGCAGGATATGCTACTACTACTACCACCACTAGAAAAGATGAAGAAGGAGAAGAACAAGATCAAATTGGTTTATGGTCAAGTTCTTTTTTTCTTCTTCGCTATGTATCCATCTACTACTACATACTTGTTCCCTATGAGTTCGCTTCACTTATATTTTCTGTCATCTTTTAACTACTTCCTTTCTCCTCAGTTTGTGTGCTTTTTTGTTGCCTAATGCATACATTGAGAAAGATGTGAGGAGATGTATGTAGGTATGTGTGCGCTTGAATGTTTCCAGTTGGTACTTCAACTGTAAAGCATATGGCTTCCATAATATGCGTCCACTAGTGCATGTTTCATCATCACCATCATCTTCTCCTTACCGTGAATACTGACTTGTACACTTTCTGGTTGCACAATCACTGAAAATACCACCACTATATACCGTCTCCACCACACACACACACTTCACTTTTTTCAAGGAACCACTTCTCCCAAGTTTTATTTCAATTTTTCTTGTGCCATACCACGTCAATTGCTTATGATGGTGTCACCAAACCACATCAAGCAGGATGCCATGTCAAGGAGCTCTCCCTGGCTCCATAAAAGTGTTATGTCATCATCCCAACGTTTCGTCCTATAAGAAAATATACACATATTTTACAAAAAAAAAAGAAAGAAAGAAGGCTTGCTTTTATAAAGCATCTCTCATTCTCGTCACTCTCCCGCACACCACATCCCTTTTACCGCCGCACTACTACTAATACTACATCTCACAGTAGCAAT
>JAHZNC010001636.1:0-14413 GCA_027744095.1 Zhuqinia jingwanae
GTTGAGGCAGTAACTGAACAGCAATGGGTGATTGATGATGGTAAAATTGTTCAGCGCCAGGTCACTTATGTTCCCGGATTGTACAAGATCTTTGATGAAATATTGGTGAATGCTTCTGACAACAAGCAGAGGGACAAGAACATGGATAGCATCAAAATTGAGATTGATCAGTGAGTTAACAACATCATATAAATTGACTGTTGATTTAAGCGTGCCAACTCGGATTATGAATATTAATCCTAATTTGATCTTTGTACTTTAGAGAAAGTAACAGTATCTCCATTTGGAACAACGGTCAGGGAATTCCAGTAGTTGAGCACGAGAAAGAGAAAATGTACGTTCCAACCATGATTTTTGGACACTTGCTTACATCCTCTAATTTCAACGATGAAGAGAGGAAAGTGACCGGTGGTCGTAACGGTTATGGTGCGAAACTCTGTAATGTATTCAGTAGTAAATTCGTGGTTGAAACTGCAAACAAGAAGTACAAACGTGCTTTTAAGCAGGTATAGCCAACTCTATTTTAGTGCTCTTTGAAACTTCTTGAATGAATCTTGTTTATAACATTATAATATATATATTTGTCATTTTCTATAATGTGTTTTCAGACATGGGAGAAAAACATGACAAAGGCCCATCCACCAAAGATAAAGGACTTTATGGGAGATGATTACACAAAAATTACTTTCACTCCAGATCTTGAAAAGTTCAAAATGGAAAGTCTTGACAATGACATTGTGTCAATCTTCCAACGTCGAGCATATGATATAGCAGCATCAAGTGGCTGCAAGGTCATTTTGAACGGAAAAAGATTAACGGTACGTTGTGCCCACAAATTTCTGGCACATTGATTGAATTACAATAATAATATAATAGTTAATGGTACAATTATTATTAGCCCTATTTAACAAAATTGTTTTTTATCTTTGAAATTTTTAGATAAAAAATTTCAAAGATTACGTCGATCTCTTCTTGAAAGAACGCGAGGATGACGCTGGAAATCCCATCAAATTCCAATACGAAAAATGTAGTGATAGATGGGAAATCGCTGTGTGCCCTTCCGACAATGGATTTCAACAAATCTCGTTTGTCAACAGTATTGCTACAACGAAAGGAGGTCGTCATGTTGAGTACGTTGCAGACATGCTTATCAAGCACCTGACAGAAGCGATCAAAAAGAAGAATAAGAATGGATTGGCATTGAAACCAGGCCAGATTAGAAATCACCTTTGGGTTTTCGTCAGTTGTCTCATCGAAAATCCTACTTTTGATTCTCAAACAAAAGAAAACATGACTTTGCAAGTCAAGTCATTTGGGTGAGAGAGCATTCATTTAATCAATTGTTATTACGCGTATTCTATTTTTTTAGTGATGATGATTAAGTCAATAATGAGTTTTATCGTTGTTAGTCAGTAACGTAAACGTTAATTTGCCATGTTGTAGATCTAAATGTCAGCCCACCGATGCATTTTATGCAAAAGTGTTGAAGTCTGGCATCGTTGAAAATGTATTAACCTGGGCAAAGTTCAAAGCGGAAAACATTCTCGATAAGAAACAATCAGGAAAGAAAACCAACAAATTAAAGGGAATACCAAAGTTGGAAGATGCCAACGATGCTGGTGGCAGAAATTCACTTGAATGTACATTGATTTTAACGGAGGGAGACTCAGCCAAAACCTTGGCTGTTGCTGGCTTGGGTGTCGTGGGTAGGGATCGTTACGGAGTCTTTCCTTTGAGGGGTAAACTGTTGAATGTGAGGGAAGCCTCTCACAAGCAGGTAAATTCTTAGAAATACATACATATGAATTGCTACAAAAATACCATATCCATTCCATGCTTACTTATAATTGCTAAAACTTTTAATGAATGTTTGTTGGTTCTTCATTAAACATTGGTCCTCAGAAGTACGCGTGCAACGGTGTGGTCAGTTTGCTTAATGACACAAGAATTGAAGTCACTGAACTGCCCATTGCAACATGGACCCAAACATACAAAGAAGGTGTAATGGAGGCTTATCTTCAAGGATCCGATAAAATGCCGGCAATGATTTCAGATTATAAGGAATATCATACGGATACCACTGTTCGCTTCGTTGTCACCATGAAGGATGACCAGTTGGAAAAATACTCAAATGAAGGATTGCACAAAGTATTCAAGCTTCAAACGCCTATCAATCTGACCTCCATGGTACTCTTTGACAGAAATGGGTGTTTGAGGAAATATAATTCCGTTATGGACATCATGAAAGAACACTTTGATCTGCGATTGGAGTTCTATCAGAAGAGGCGAGATTTCTTGTTGGGTCAGCTTGGAGCAGAAGCTGCAAAGTTGAGCAACCAGGCGAGGTTCATTATGGAGAAGTGCGATGGAAAGCTTGTCATTGAAAACAAAAAGAAAAGCATCATGATCGAAGACCTGAGAAAGGCGAAATACGATCCCGATCCAATTCAAAAATGGAAAGATGAGCAAGCCAAATTACTTCAACAGCAAGAGGATGAAGACGATGATTCTGGTAAAAAGAAGGACGTCGAAGATGGAGACAAAAAGAACCCGTACAATTATTTGCTTGGCATGAATCTTTGGAGTTTGACTCATGAATACAAAGAGCAACTGTTGAAGAAGAGAGATGAGAAAATACATGAACTCAATATCCTGAAGAAGAAATCTCGTGAGGACTTGTACAAAGATGATTTGGTTAAATTCATGGCTGAATTGGATAAAGTCGAACAACAAGAGAGGGATGATGAAGTAAATACTGATGTGAAAAAGAAGGGTGTCAAAGCAGCTCCAGTAAAAAACAAGAAAGCCTTCTTGGAAATTGCTCCATCGCCCGGTGGGAAAAAGGTGCAGCCTAATGTTGATGATATGATCAAGAAAGCCGAGACTGTGGCCAAAAGTAAGGAGAACAAAGGGAAACGAGGTCCAAAGAAAGTTAAAGAGGAGAAAGGTGTTAAAGAAGAAAAAGACGATTTTGATATGATTGCTGAGGATTGTGATACATCTTTGCATGACAAAGTGAGCCCAAATGATAGTATCTCCCCCAAAAAGCCTGCTGCCAAACCCAGAGGTGGTGGTGGCGGAGCCGCCAGGGGCAAGAAGGCTGACGGCATGAAACAAACCAAGCTTGCATTTAATAAGGCGGAAAAGAAAGCCAGTCCAAAGAAAAAAGGTAGAGGAAAGAAGGGAAGTGACAGTGAGGATGAAATCGAAGCTTCTGATAGTGACATGGATTTTGACGATAGTCCTCCTAAAGTACGCGCTGAGCCGGTCAGAGCAAGGTCACAGCGTGCGGCGGCTACAATTAAGAAGGTTTATATTGATTCGGATGAGGACGAGGAGGAGCCTTTCAAGTCAGATAACTCAGTAGGAGGATCTGAATCCGAACCGGAAATTGCCGCTCCCGCTGCTAAAAGGAAAGCCCTGTCACCGTCTCCCTCTCCATCAAGATCTGATAGTGAAATTGATGAGCCTGTTGTTAAAAAGAAGAAGGTTGCTGCACCTAAAGCCAAAGCTACGAAAGCACCCAAAGCAGCCCCAGCTTCAAAGGCAAAGGTATGTATGCGACAATAGTTAGCGGACGTCGTAGTTAAATCTTGTTATTAATCCAAATTCTGTTTGTTGAATTTTTAGCAAAACGGGAAAAAGAAGACTGAAGATTCCGATGTATCAGACGAGGATGAGGAGGGCGAAGAAGATAAAAGTTTTGACTCAATCTGGAAGAAGGCTATGCAGAGGAATGAGTCTGCAACTGAAGCTGTCACCGGTACCGGCACTGGAAGAAGCAAAAATCTTGCAAAGTATGTGTTTGATGATGACGATTATTCAGATTAAACAGCGTGTCATTGTAAAATAGGTTAAACTAGCTATAAGAAGCTATGTAAATTTACGTTTGACTTAGACTCAAACGTCAAGGGTATGATTTAGTAATTTTATTGATGATGAATGCTGGAAAGTTTAACTGTTTTTTAATTAAATAATGTATTGTCTTTACTGAATGATGAAAGATTCCTGCATTACTTTGCTACGGTAACTGAGGTTTTTAGGGAACTATTGTTATTCAAATGAAACTTAACAAAACATAATCAAAAAAAATTACCAGTAGCACTTAGGTACTAACTTAACTTGTTATGTTATTATTCATATATATCTATGTAAAAACTACATTATTATTATCACAATAGCAATAAATACGGAAAAGCATAAATATAAGCGTGTAAAATATGACTTTAATTTTATCTCACACTAGCTTCTCGTTTTTAATTATGTCAAAACTCAGTATTATTTTTATTGGTTTGTATTTTCCTAAACGACTAAATGTACATACATTTATACTTGTAAATCGACTACTGATATTGATGTGTTCTCTCCTGTGTTTATTGTTACTTACTACAATTAGAACTGCGTTCTCTGAAAGTGAAGGTGTTTTTAAAAATTGAAATGACGTATGAATGGAATGATTATGACTACTATGATTGTTAACGTTGTGACTTAGAACTGCACACAAAGATTAATAATAAATTGATTTTCATAGAGATCTTTACTTAATATGCATCTCAATTCTCATGCCGTCATACAAACACATATAAAATAATAATAAATAATTAACCACTTTTCATGCTAAAGTTTCATGATTTTCTCGGCTAATTTGCCACAGCAATTTGTGTTCACGATAGGGTTCTAGTGCTGAGTGTTGAGTAATACTCAGTGAATATCCATGTATCTTTTGATTGGGGCTATTAGCAACGAGGCTTATACTGGATGGATTGGATAGAAAGATGTAAAATGTGAAAGCTAGCTGAAACAAAACAACACAACATCCAATTTATCATCATGTGTTTACGGGTCCACCAAAGTTGTTAGAAAAGACATTCGGTTTTACTGGAATTTACATGGTGGTCCCGTGTTTTATTTTCATTGTTTGAATAAATTAAATGTGTTACGACTTGCATGGGCGTAATTGAATAATTTTTCACAACCGACATGTTGGGGCTCTTCAGAAACACGTTTCGATTTTCTAATACAACAGCAAACTTGTTGAAATTTTCACAAGTTTCCAGTAGTAATGGCGCAGTGAGTAAAAGCACTTGTCAACAATGCAGCAACACTTTGGTAAGACATTTATCGCCAAACTTGTGTGAAGCATCAGTTTCTGTGTTGTATTAAACAAGATTAGTAAAAAAAATTACTGGTGTGATTTTGTTACAGAATTCCAATTCAGTCACACCAACTTTGGTCCAGGTTCCCACTCGTTGTTTTGGAACGCTGAGGGCTTTAGTAAGCCCAGCAACATGGAAATTGGAAAATTATGGGAACAGCAACGGATTTCTAAAAGGCGGAACCCAATCTTGTGAAGTAGAGGATGAGGCTGAACATTCAATTATTAGTTCCGGAGCGTACTTTGTCCAAGCTAGAGGAATGAAATATAAGGGAGTAGTGAAACGCCGTTGCAAGGACTGTTTCCTAAAGTGGATTAATGGAATGTTGTATAACTTGTGTAAAACTCATCCTCGGCATAAACATGGATTGAAACCGGCTTATTTTGCGAATCAACGTATTTTGACGCATGCCACAATGTCTCCCAAGCGTCCTTGGTAAATTAATATTTGTTATCAAAATTGATTATTTATGAAATGAGTTTGTAAACCTTTATAGTTATAGCTGATGTGGATGGCTCAATAAATTTGTCAAAAAAAATTAAAATTGCTGTAAAGATTTGTTAAAGAATTTTTTTTAATGAGATTAACTTTTTCACGTCGCCATGGTGGCTTTTATATCATATTCTTCTTGACTTTCAACTATATTTCTGAGATAATGAGATGGGGTCTCCCAACATAAATGCTATTGAATGGATTGAGAAACTTTTTCACGTCGCCATGGTGGCTTTTATATCATATTCTTCTTGACTTTCAACTATATTTCTGAGATAATGAGATGGGGTCTCCCAACATAAATGCTATTGAATGGATTAAGTATGTATTTATTTGCAAAAAATGAATACAAAATCTGCATCAAATTTGAAGTGTTTTTTTATTGCAAAAATTTAAAAATACTTGATTAAATCTTATAGCATACGTCTATAGATAAAATATATAACTTGTACTATAAATTCCAAAAATGAAGATCAAGAATTAGTCTCTTGCCTTTGACATTATTAGTTACTCTGTATAAAAACACCAATATTTAAAAATCCAAAGCACATTCACCTTAACATAACTACTATTTGTATGTTTAGCAGTATTTAAATATTTTCGTGGCATTGTGTCTTCCTTATTGTGTCGCAAGTCGCACCTTTACTATTACAAAATGTTAGCATATAGTTTAAAATGGACTAGATTTCTGGGCTTGGGGTGCACAGTTTAACGCGTTTTAGTAAAATTATGTACATATGTACCTAATATCTTAACTTATTGGAAGAAAAGAATTAAAAAGAAATTTCAGAATATTTACATAAAAATCCATTTTATCTTACATTTCTTCAGTAATCATAATGATACAATATACTATTTCAGTAATTGTAAATACCCAAATTGATAAAAAATACTGTTTAGTTACTAGTTACTAAATGTATGGAATATACTGTAGTACCGCTGCCTTACATTTTTTTACAGTAGTAATTGTTAAACCCCAGACATATCCAACAGTCTTTGCAACATGCCATCATCATTTGACTGCTCATTACAAGAAATGATGCCAGTTAGGTCAAGAGGGGTAAGTTGAATATTTTGAATTAGTTGATGGGGATTGGTGATGACCTCTGATGTAGAACTTTCCGTGTCTTCATTTGCAGTTGAACTAAGTGAGTTATTTTTTTCTATCGGTCGCGGAGAGGGTAGCGATGGGGACCCCACGGATATGGGCACAGATAATCCATGCAAAGGTGGTCGGAAATGGCGATGATCGGGTTTGGCGACAGGGACATGCTTCAGGATCGGGATTTCTTTGTTTACTTTTGGAGTAACAGGGATAGATTTTGATTTTGCTGGTGAAGGGGTTTGGTCGTCGGGAATGTTGTTGCTAGCTTTTTTGAGACCATGTACATTAATTTCGGGGTTTTGTGATACCGTGTTAGCCTTTGCTATTAATTTTTGTGATAGTTCATTTTGTGCATTTTTCTCCTCTGCACAACCAAACAGATTGTGAGGTTGTTGGTCATTGCAGACCTGAACACTCACAATGGGCGTTTCCGGTGGCGGAGATGCAGGAATTGTTACACCACCGTTATCAATAATATCCAAACTGTCTTCATCTCCAGACCAGTACTTCTCAGCAGCCACTCCATTTCTACCTGTATTGATAAGGGAGGAGGATGGAGAGGGGCACCTTCGCTCAGGAGCATTTGAGTCTATAATAAAAAGTATATTTATACATATATTGTGATAATGTTTTTATGATTATTTTACTACTTGTAATATTCGACTGACCATCTTGACTTTCCATTGTAATACGACCTTCCGCGTGATCCTTTTGATGAGCTGCAAACAATGTCTCGTTTACTGATGCATGAGAGCATATTTGACAAAGGAAGACTACTTCCTGTCCAGGGTGACAGGCCAGAATGTGTTTCTTGAAAGCACATGATTGAATACACCGATAATCGCAGTATGAACACCTGCAAAAGAATGACATCATGAATGATTTAATTTTGTACAATATGCTTTTTTAACTGATTATTAAAAACAGCCAATAATGCAAACTCACGCATATGGACGTTCATCACTATGTCGGAGCTTGTGCTTTCGTAATGAATTATGATCGCCAGTTTGGAAAGGACACAGGGAGCATTTGTAAGGCTTTTCTCCGGTGTGCTGCCTAATGTGTAACTGTTAGTTCATTCAAACGAATTGAATATTAAATTTAATTTCCCAGATTTAAAAATTATCTGTGTTTAATAAAAGTACTCACCTGAAGCTCAGCTTTCCTGGCACTTGTATGACCACAAATATTGCAAACGTAAGGCTTGAGTTTGTTGTGAACTGCAGAAATGTGCTTTTTGAGACATTTGGAATCGGATAAAATTCTCTTGCAAATTGGACATTCTTTTGGAGTATACCATCTAGAATCAACCTCGGGAGCGAGTTTTGTTGAATTATCTTTATGATACTTTTCGTGACAGCGTAACTGCAAATATTAACATGAATGGTTATATATATGAAAGAAAGTTAATGAATTTGACGATTTGAAGGAGTAAAGATAGAAACATATTTTGAAGTATGTTCGTGGTAAAAATGTACCTGTTTCATTTGCTTGAATGTTTTGTTACATGTTTTGCATTTGTAACTTGCTTTGGTGGAATGTAATTGTTCATGGTCCTTGACACGCGCTATTAGATGACTTTTGAATTGCTAGATAAATTTTTAAAAATTAACAAGTTATTTCAAATTATTCATCCGTATAAAGTTGGGATTAATTTTATCCAATTCGTTACGTATGGCGTACTTTGCAAACTGAACAAGTGTACAATTCACAGTCAATTCTATGCTCTCTCCATAAATGCCAGGAGCACGGACCCCATTTTGGAAACATTTGTGGTGTCTCTACCCCATTGCTCTCACAAACTGGACAAAAGAATCCTTTTTGACTTGTGATTTCCGTTGCCACAAAATCCTTATAATCCTCACCTAGCTCCCTCTTAAGAGTTATTGTTTGATGACATTGTTCATGAAACTTCATTATTTCAGCATTTTCAAATTTTATCGGACATCTGGAGCATGAATGGAAGACACCTTTGGTCACTCTGTACTTCTTTGGAACAATTGTACCAGAATCAAGAGCAAATTGTTTGGGAAGTTTTGTTTTTCTCCCTTTCTTGGAATTTTCAGCAGGTTTCGAAATAATCTCCTCTTGAATGAAATCCGCACTGAATTGTTTCAGCCCATGGACTTTGTGCATGTGGGAACAGCACATTTCTCTGGAGGAGAACACAATGTCACATTCCGCACACAAGAACACATCTTCAACAGACTCATCCACCAAACTGGATTCCAAAGAGGAACTAGAAGAACCTTCTCCATTTTGTTTATCAGTTTCCGGAATCGGAGATGATGACGATGATGACGGCTGAGATACGATGGTGGATTGTGGAAGTTTATTGCCCCGGTTTTTAC
Source organism: Zhuqinia jingwanae (assembly GCA_027744095.1). Classification (NCBI taxonomy): domain Eukaryota; kingdom Metazoa; phylum Arthropoda; class Collembola; order Entomobryomorpha; family Paronellidae; genus Zhuqinia; species Zhuqinia jingwanae. The sequence goes on from JAHZNC010001636.1 coordinate 9,105, forward strand.
GTGATGCTGGTTTCTTGGATGCTTCGGTCAATTTATTGTCAGACTTTTCTTTGGCTTTTACAGATTCATTTTGTGCACAGACAGTCTTCTGGTTTCCAACATTCTTGCTTTTCTCGTTCGTTTCCAATTTGTTCTCGGTTTTATTACGTTTATATGATAGTGTTCCCACATGGGTTTGTCTGATATGAGTTGCCAATGTGGTCTTATCCTTGCAGAGAAATTCGCATTGCTTGCATTTCAGGGATATGACCACTTCACAGATATCTTCCAAATTTAAATCGTCAGTCTGATCATCATCCTCTTCCTCGGAAATTGCGACGGCCGCGTTGTCAGAACTTTGTGCTTCCAGGGAAATATATCCATCTTCTGAGGAAATATTTCTCATGATGGACAATAATTTGGGAAAGGACAATAAATACGTATTATGAAAAAAAAATATCTGTATTTTTTTAAGTTTGTTCAGGGTTGTTAAAGATCTTTAGTTTTGGAAATCCACCTCGCATTTTGAATTTTACCAGGGATTGACTTGTAATCCAACCTGCAGAAATAAAGGGTTTAACATTTGTTGGATCATTTTTTTTAAATTAAATTTGTAATTTTTAAATACTTGATATCTCTCAAAACAAATGTACATAAAAAAACAAAACAGTGAAAGCACTGACTTTTATAAGCTTCCATTCAACTATTATGCCTCCCGTACAACCACGCAATTCCAACATTCAGCTCTGCGTGGACAGCCATGCAAACAATAAGTCTCTTTTGACTGGATTGGGTACTCAGCAAGGCAATTTTAACAAGTCGATTTTAACCCCAAAGCCTCCTCCGCCCGCTTCAAGAACCACTTCATTGATTAGCAAAAGATCCAGGAAGCACTCGACTCACTCGAGTAACCTGAATGCACCAAAAATTGTCAAGAGGAGAGCCTGTACTGCAAAGGTACCAAACCACCAAGCACCTGTTCCATCGACGTCGATTGTGTTTGATTATGATGGAAAGATAGAGTTACCAGCCAGGAATTTAGGTAAACCTGAAAAGAAAATACAATTTTTTTTTTGCATAAAGTTGTGTGCTACAAACCCACAAAAAAAACATGCGCGTGCATTGATTAAAAATTCCGGATTGCACAAATCGCAGTTATCTTGACACTTATTGGAAGGATACAAAATATATATTCTCTGACAATGTTTGTATCAAGTACCAACATTAACTGTTCGCTTTGTTAAATGTGTTAGAACAAAAGCATACTTTTCGCTTTTCAGTAATGCTACCAATATTAGTAGCAGGGTAAAAGCCCTAGCCATTTGGCCTTGTCATTTAAATTTTCAATAATACAAATGTGGCAGGAAATGTTGAAAATATATATTTTAAATCGTTGTAGATGTCATCTAACTTTTTTCTAAAGCAATAATGTGCTCTCTGCGTAAAATATTTACAATTTATAATTTCTGATACATACTTACACGAGTAAAAAAAATATGATGACGATGTTACTACCTTTGTCACTGAATATATTAGGGATATAGTCTCGTGACACCTTTGCACTTGATTTGATACAGATTTAATATTTTTTTAAACAGTGTTCCATAAACAGCTCGTCACTGCTATTTAAATGTTTTGAGCTACATTTTAGTGCATTTCATTTTGCATTGCAAATGTGAATGCAACACAATAATGTTGCTTTGTATGGCCTTTAGTCGGTATATTTTGTTTTGTCTTTACTATGTATCTTACGCTATGTACATGTGTACAATATATAGTATGGTAGGGTAGTAGGTTGAAGGTTGTTTCAATTTACACCCGTCAAAATGCTGTAGTCAAGTAGAGGAAGTACAACAGGGCTGAAGATATAAATATATATATAGCCATGTGTGGTGGTACGTACTTTTGTGCCTAAAGGATTAAACTCTCGGGACACCCAACCCTTTGTGTAATTTCCATGAAGTATGTTTCAGAAATTGACTTATACTACACTACTCGTACAAATAATCTATTTTGGCTTTATTCCCATAATAATCTTTTGTTCAAATATACCAGTGCATACAAATGTTGATATATAGATTTATATAATAGTAACATGTAGCATGTTGTATGATTGCATAATAATGTAATATAATGAACTTATATAATGGTGAATGGAGATTATTATGCAACACATGCACAAATGTAGGTGACTAATGAACACGTATGTATCTATAAATATGCATTTTCAATCTCAGTCTAATTTTTCCAGAAATTTTCGTATAATGTTAAAGGTTGCTATTTACTGCACTATGGTGAGCATAAGAGCTAAGATCCACCTGTGATTATGACTACCATATACTACCATTACTAATGTAATGACGTATGTAGAATTCTTTGAATTTATTTGTGCTATAAACTACGTTTGGTAATGCACAAAATTATTCTTAATTGCCCTATGTATTCTTCTCTATGCTACCCTGTATTCAGTTTAAAAACCTGCTAACATTCTGTAAATTTTGTTAAAAATAATGGCATGCAATAAGGTCAAGTCATGTCATCTCCCAATGATGTATGAAGGTTAAAATTTTCGCAATAGAAATTATTTTTAGCTAAATAGCATAAACATATATGTGTGCATATATCTGTTAAATCATGTTTTTGTTTTGTTTGCACGCATCTTGCAGTAAAATATATTTTACAGTTTAATTTCATTTTTATATTTCATCTGCATGGCGTCATTCGCTTGTACCCGTTGCACTCATAATTGACATCTTTCGCTGATAAGGCTATTTTAGCCTGTCATATTTTCATAACACTCAACGCCTCTATTGCTTGAGGAATCGCTCTCCTCAAGGGTGAGTTTCTTTGTAATAACTTTGCATAATAATTATGACCTCAGCAATGCTGAGGTCATAATTATTATGCCAAGTCAGCAAGCCATGGCTTTAATTTTACACATGCTATTAGCCTGGGCATACATTTTACTTTTGACTTTCCAAAACTTTGCATAATAATTATGACCTCAGCAATGCTGAGGTCATAATTATTATGCCAAGTCAGCAAGCCATGGCTTTAATTTTACACATGCTATTAGCCTGGGCATACATTTTACTTTTCATAGTCTTTTCTTTTGACTTTCCAAACGCTTTAAATTAAGTTTCATTTTACCCCGTATTTTTGGATGACTTAAATCATATCATAGTGATTAATCATTAAACACAATAGTTTCCGCATACCATGTATACTTTATGTTGAGGCTAAAATGACGGAAAGTAAAACAATGGATGTAAATTTTAGTGCTTCACTGAGACCCTGATTGCGTAGATCACACACAATTTCGAATGCACGCTTATATTATAGAGCCCGGTCGGTACCTAGTAGTGCCACTTTCACTGGCTTACTTTAGCATTTGGATATCACTACTGAAGTTAGTTGGTTCCATATATCCCATCGACTAAAGGAAACATGGAAACCGTTTGATAAGAGGAAATGGACCAACGTAGACGTAAAATATGTAACTAGGAAGGAAGCCTATTATTGTGTATGAGGGCATGCATGTATATTATATAAATGTTTCATAGAACAGAGAGAAAATATAGGGTGAGGGTGAGTGGATTATTATAAGGAACGGTGAAACAAACGCATGCCAACCAAAGTAAAGAATTTATGCCACTAACGCCGCTCTACTCACAAAACCATACTCGTTCATTACGGCTCCTTCGACTTCCCCAATCCTTTTCTGTTTTGTTGTTTATCCGCATTGCTTGGCTACCATTAAATTAACAAGGGTTTCCAAAAAAACGCGTACCAACAAAATAAAGGCATAGTATTGGTATTGCTACACACAACTCAGGTATGAATGCTGGAAAACTTTTGGAATGACAATGCTTGTGCTACATTTCCAACATCTCAGCTCATTCAAACGTAGTTGATTGTTCCACAAACATGTTGTTTTTCACGGCTGGTAACATGATGCAAATCGTCAGGTTTTTTCATGAACGAAGATATTTTCCCAAGATATACACTTACTTGACGATAGCCAAGCGTGTTCATTTTTTTAGTTTCCAATCTTTAGTCCAATTTTAGCCTCGATCATTAGCTGTGTGGTAACAAACAGGATAAATTGTGCAGCTATTTTGTGTGTTATGCATTTGAACCATTATATTAAGGACTTTTTTTTCTTTTTTTTTATCGCCGCCGGAAGTAACTGGGAAAAATTTATAATGGTACGTTGGTTTGATTTATCACAGCTCCAAAGCAAATTACTCCTTTGACCTCGACGTATCCGTCAACTTGGAAATCACAAGAAACCAGCAAAAATGAAAAGAATCACTTACCAAAAATCAAAGCTCCTTGTATTCCCTTGAGTGAAACCAAACGTTCTTACAAATCAGCTAGTGCTCCAAACTTGAAAAAAGGCAGTTATTACAGTGATCATGAGAAGAAACTTTCAACTTTCCCTTCGGTTAGACCCAAACAAAATGCTGGTATAGCTGCTAGAAGTGACCCATCCTTTCATAATCATAAACCTCAACGTGTTCCTGGTTTTGGAGAAGAAAAGGAAATTTTAGCTCATGCTTCGAGGATTCGCGGTGGAGAATGGGAGAAGTATGAAAGTGATAAAATGAAAACGTCAAGGTCGGAGCTTTCATTATTGGAACAAAAGAAATTACAGTGGGCGAAAGAAAGAGGTAAGACAGAAAAGAGCCAGTTTTAATTATCTTTAAGTCGTATAATCATGATATCAAGTATTATGGCATGGTTTGTGCATGACAAACGTAAACAAATAAGTGTAATGAATGACGAACGAGGTAAATGTACTGCTGCATTAAAGAAAGCAAGAACTTTTTAAAAAACCAAAGTACTCTGGCTCGGAATGTTAATATTCCTTTACCGGTGCAAATATAATTAATAATTAAAATGTTATCGTTGCGCCAATACCAAATACCTTGTATGCATCAAACATGCAAACGATTCCCTTGAATCTCTTTGTAGTGAAAGTAAAACAAAAAACCGGAAAACAATTGAATATTATTTGAAGTGTTTACATAGCTATCTGAAATGCACATATAGGTATGAGCATAATAAATAATAACAGTGTTTCATTTCATGAGTAAGGTTTATATATTTGTAATTAAATTGCCCAAGTTTGCATGATTAATATTTTTTATATATCTTTAATTTTAAGACCAAAAATAGTACTAGCAGTCGTCCATGATACATGCATGGCACTTTTTCGTGCCAGTAAAGACAGTATAAATTTTTATCACTAATTCACTTAGACAAGTGTCAAGTGTCAAAAGCTCACTGTCCTTCTGACGCTTTCTTCTAGAAAAATGAGGATGCAA
>JAHZNC010001637.1:0-44118 GCA_027744095.1 Zhuqinia jingwanae
AACATTTTCTTTTTCAAAGTCATTCATTTTTTTCCAATTTACCACGTGGTATGTATTTATATGTATATAAGATATTGAAATTGGGTCTTGTCTTTAATTTTTCACAAAGATTATTTTTGTTCTTTATTCTTTGTAACCAAAGTTTGTTCTTCAGTTTGAAAGTAGGTAAAAAATTACGGGAGAAAATAATACGTTGCTGGTTTTTATTGTAAAAATCCAAAGTACAAATTACATACATTAGGTCGTGTGTTATAATTTTATAATATTATCTGATTTGATTACAAGCAACACTCCTTGATTTGATTGATTTTTTTTATATCTTCCACATTTATAGACATACAGAACAAGGTGAAGGGTTATCCTTCTGTCATGATGAGTGTATAACAAATTTGTTATTGAATATCCCTTCCTTGTGGTCATCAACACGTTCTCTCTTTTATTTGCTTATTACTTTGTTAACACACACACAAAAACAGAATATTATGGTGTAATTGTCCTTCTCTCTCTTGGTAGTGACTTTGGCTTCTACCTTGTCGCTGCCTTTTGTCATCATCAACATTCAACAATGACATTTTACTACACACATTCCTGAACTTGTCGAGTTGGTCGCCAAATGCAGCTATATTCCAAAACTTGGAAAATATATTTTTTTTTTTTTGCAGCAAAGCAGCAGCAACAAAGAAGGTCTATGATTTTATTGCTGAATACGGCACGAGAATAATATAATATATTGCTTTTACATGTGGATTTACGTCCTTTTTAGCCCGCTCTCTAGCACTTCTACTAGCAAATCCCAAAAGCCCTATTCCGTTTTATGTTCTTACTGACCACTATGCATTATTGCATATTATGCGTACCTACATAGGTACTATACTGGCTTGGCCTAATTTATTGCATAGATTTCAACCTCATTTTATACATAACAAAAGCAGAGAGACAATATAAGACTTGTAATGAGGAATGACAGATGAACGAGCAGAATCATAATTGTCATCAAGCAATTTACTACTGACACAGTCTTTTTTAATTGGATTTTTATATATACATTTTTCTTTTTCTTCTATAATATAGGTTGGTAGATTTGTTGGGTTTGTGTCGTAAGCTGTAATGATAAACGATGGGGATATACATATACTGATTTGCTGATAGTGTGCATGTGGCATGGGGTGTGATGCTAGAAGTCCGAAACAAACAAATTGCAGCACAAAACGACAATAACAACAACAAAAGAAGCCAAGAAGACCGTTACTCTACTACCAGCAAAAAAATTTATATTAATGCACAAGTAAGCAAAACGTCATATCATTATAATATTGACTTGTCTTTTCTGTCACTGTTAAGGACAATAAAAAAACTCACCCAACACAATAAGGCAAGGATAACTACTTGTATATTTTTTTGGTTGCATGCAATAATTACAGTGTGTAAACAAGTTAGAGTTACTTTTTAAAATAAATTACAAACCTAATTTGTATGTTGACGGCTTACGAGAGGATCCAAGAAACTCCAACATCCATTAAGGTCAACAAATTAAAATAATCCGTGTCGATGGGCAGTTCAAGAGGAGGAATAAATTTTTTTTTTGGTGAAAATTTAAATTGCGTTTTTTTTGGAGGGTCACTATTTTAAAGTGTAATTTACGCACAAAAAAGCACTATGTTGTTATTAATATTACATTTGCACTTTTGTGTACACGGTTCACTCACGTCACATGGATTCAATTTATTTTTTTGTTAAATTTACTCCATCCCCGCATAAAATTCCACACAAAATTTACAGGAAATTACTTTTTTTTTCATGAAAACCTTGATCTAGCTGATTTGATTGTGTTACTATATATGTGTGTGTTGGAGTGTTGATGTTGATGATCACTGCAACTGCTAGACTGGAAAGTGGAAACAAGGTTTTGCTGAGATGGTATGATGGTTACGATTATGATAATGCTCCCTCCTGATGTTTTTTTCTAATCATCATTTATTCTGTTATTATTATTATTAGGCATGTTATATATATTTTCTACATGTATTTTCCCTTCTTCCTTTTTTTTCCAGCACTACACACAACAGAGAGTTTCCATACATGACTGGATTTGTAGAGCTTGTATTTTTTTTAGCTTCACACACAAAACACAAAGTTCTTGTTCTTTTTTTTTTACATACTCAGCCTACTATGTAGCTAGAGAGCTTCACCTCACCACCAAACAAACTCTGCTCACATTTTCACCGTTTGTCAGTTACAAACTGAATTGGTGTTGCTGCTGGACTGGTGGACCTAGAGACTCCTCAGCTTACAGAGGAAAAGACCACCACCAACCCATACCACTACTATATCTATATAACCACGAGTGTTTCTACTTCTTGTAAACCATCATAATAATAATGCATTCTGGCACATAGGTATTATGTATCAACGGTGTATATATGCACACAACACGTTTTTACTTTACATGAAAGTGTATCCTTGTGTCCTCCGTAATCCCGTATAAAAATACTGACGGACTGGTCGGACGGTCTCTCAAGTCTAGTAGTCTTCTGCTGCTCCGGCTGCTGGCCTGGTATTTCAGTTTCCCCTCTTTTTTTCAACAGTTCAACAACAGCACAGCAGCATTTATTGTATTGTTGTGCATGTATATTTTTCCGTGTGGATGGACAAGGAATATAGGTATACACGTATTATTGTTACGTGCATTTTTTAATTCCAGTTAGCTTTAGCTTCAATATGACGGGTATACATCTCTTTTTTTTTATAAAATGATGATCATCATCAAAACAACGTTCATGAAAAAGTGAGTAGGTAAGTACCACAAAAACAGAACAACGGAGAGCAAAAAAAAAGGGATCAGGCAGCAATAGTAGCTGTTGTGATGATGGTGAAATGCATGGAGATTACTCGACACTCGTCCAGTTTAATAGTAGCAGAAAGTGAGGGCTTCATGTAGGCAAGCATAGGATCCCTTAATGATCTCCTTCTTCCTTTTTCTGTTATTATTATTGCTTTACTTATTCCTGCTGCTGTTGCCTTATAATTTTTGTCGTCCGTTTATTTTATTTACTCAGCTCCGTCAGTTACAAACGTACTTTTTCCTCCCGTGTCTTTTCTGCTGTTGGTAAAACTGATGTTCTAATGGTCTTCTACCCTATTTCACACTGACATGGCATGGCACTCACATTTCGCATTACACACTCCCTACTAAACAAACAGGGTAGACTTTAGTTGTATTTTTTCTTTCTGTAAAGAGCTCCTCCACTGGCGCACTCCACAGGGCTACATTTACAATGAACATGTACACACTGTTACAACGTTGTTGTGGGCGCTATTTTTTTTTGTCAGCGTGATTGTGTCTGCTGAACAACAATCCAACACATCACATCACGTCCAACGACAACTGCTGAACTAGTACTAGATACACGCTAGTTTTTAGTTAAGTTACACAATAATAATAGCCCACATCCAATCCATCCATATTACATGTACAATATACTACTAGTAGAAGCAATCAGAGGAGACATCGTGACTACCTATACACCATGTAGTATATCCCTTACATTGCATGCCATGACTATGTTTTCTCTCTCTCTCTCTCTCTCTCTCTGTTTCTGTTTCTATTATTATAATAATACTCGCTCTCCAAAAAAATGTTTTTTATTCTCTTTTTTATGTCTGCTTTACATATGTGTGTGGGGATTCTCTACTCCACAACAACGGCAGTGTGTTATGCTAATAGCTTTGTAGTGAGCAGCATAAGTACAGAGATTCTCCAACAAACAACAGCTTGAACAACACAAGCAAACCAAAAAAAAATGAAACAATATACCTATGACATCAAGGCAATAATACAAGCGTGGTATTGTATAAAAAAATGTCTCTATATATTATTACGCGATTTTTGGTAAAGAACCTTCCATAGTAAAAAAAAATCTAATAGTTTATCCCGCTGATGATGATGATGATGACTGCTGATATGTAAGTATATCCATCAATCCATCCATACAACAACAAAGCTGCAACCTATATTTTATCCGATTCTCGTTTCCATTCACCATTCCATGTACTTATAAAGATGAAGAATAGAATGTGGACTGCAGTAGTAGGATTTTTTTTTTACCTTTGTATTTTTTATTGCACAAGTGCAAAAACTGAAGGAGGCTATCACATAGTAGTAGTGCAAAGGACAGGCCAAAATGTACACAAAAAATAAGCAATACTGAAATGATGATGATATTGACGATAAAATAGTTTGTTTTATATACTCTCTCTGGCTTGGCACTTGGCAGTCACTATTTTTTCTAAGTAAACTTGTATAGGTTACGTTTCTTATATTTTTCTTCTCGTCTGCCTTACACACAGAAGAGAACTAAACGGTAACACCACGTTTTCTAAAAGTCAGCACCATCACCACCGCCAACAAAAATCCTCATCACATTTCATATTATTATTATTATATATACGTATATATTGGCATTGCATTAGGCTAGGTAAAGAAAAAAGAGAGATATAGAAGAGATACATAGGTATCACCATGATCATCATCATGAGAAAAAGAAGAAGCATCATCATCATATCGTCATGTATATCCTATCTTCACTCATGATATAATACGCAGTGACGGCTATAAAGTTACCAAAGTAGTAAAAAAATATGTTCTGAGGTGAGGTGAGTGAGTAACAACATCCCACACCACAAACAACCACCTGAAAATATGGTTAGTAGAAAACCGTCCGTTTGTTTTTTCATCACAGAAATCGCAAAAACAGCAACGTCTTGTCTCTCTTGTCTGTATATATTCTCTATTCTTCATGTGTCATTCTTTTTGTCATGCATTTAGCATTTTGCACTCTTATTATATATATTTTTTTGTAATAATCATATCTTTTCTTTATAGTGTTTGAGGAATACCTGTGCCTTTTACAATGTACTCACGTTCTTGTGTGTAAAATAAACCGCGTAGTAGTCGCCCTATTCATAAAATCATAATGATATTTTGCATTTGTAAACCTTATGTTAGCAAATAACGCAGTTACTACATGAAAGTCAAGCATAAGTATTATGCATACTCACTCATCATCATAATATTCAATTTCTACTACATATCATATAGTCTAGTCAGTTGTCTAGTATGACGACTACATAGAATAATATAAATATGTGTATAGGACATTTACTTTGCATTACAAATTTATTGCTCATCTCTCTCTACACACATTTCATTGTTGGTGTAATACAGAGAGACAGGCACACATTTTACTTGGAAAAAAAATAAGATATGTGTAATAATGTAAAAATATGCATATGCAATGCGGGATGATGTTCTTTTGCTCATGCTGTTCCTTCATTCTTGCAAGTAAATCGACTACAACAAAAAACGACAACAGACGGCACGCTACATATTATTGTAGTAGAGGCGATCCCACAACAATAACGCTAACTGCCTACACATTTTTTTTCAATAATACGATCAACGTACAATTTTTCAAGAAAAGAAGGTATGTGTGTGTATGAAATAAAAAAAGAGAGAATAAGCATTTTAGAGGAGATCATCCCATCACAATATACATAAAAAGATGTTTTAATCTCTCCACATGATGGGTGAGAGGTGTAATTACTGTTGAAATACCTTTTAGTAGACTAAATGTAACTAGCTACCTATATAACTAACAATGTACTACTACATTTACGTGCAATGCAATGCATGCATACAATGAATGCATCATGAATACCTTCGGGATGATGTTGATGAAGATGATGTTCCTGTAAATGATTTTCTAGTTGTTCACCGTGTCCTGGTAATTACAAGTAGTAAACATGCAGGATTCACCACTGCTACATGCTGCATCACCTCCACCTCCCTCATCAGCAGCGCATCAAACATCACATCTTTTGCTTGGTGTAATTTTTACATTACGACTACAACCCCTATCTCACTAATTTACATGCTAGTTAGTTTGCAGCACAAGAAACATGGCCCATACGTCAATTTTGTAAGAATATAAATGTACACATGTACTAAAGTTCCCTTTTCCCTGCTACAAACACACAAAATATTACAACAATGAGAAAATGTGTAAGGTAAGAATGAAGAGTGTGTGTGAGAGAGAGAGAGAAAGAAGATTTTTCATCATTTCAAAAATGGTTTTTATTGCTACGTGCTGTACACATGCTTTTATATTTTTCTGTCCCTACGCATCTTCTTTGTTGTGTTGTGTGTGTAGGGAGCCTGGTATGCTGGTCGTGGCCTTTTTTACCACCACTATTTCTGCATAATAGCAAAGCAAGAACAACAGATGCATGCATCATGCACACAAAAAAATATAGGTATAATATATGGTTGAGGGAAAACATGGGGGATTCTCTCTCTCTTCTCTCACTTTTTCACCATCATCATCTCTCATCTCATCGCGTAAGTTGGGATGTTACAAGGGAAGAACATAAGCAGAGAGGCAGAGACAAGCGAAGAGCTTGAGGATCATCATCTGCTGCTGCTGCTCATAACTTGTTCAGTTTTTTTTTCCTTCTGCTGCTGCTGGCTGAAGGGAACAAATGAGTAACGAACAAACCGAGACCGAAGGAGATGACTTGAAAAATTGAAGGAGGAAAGGGTTAGAGAACCAAGAGAACGCGCTCGTTACGGAGAGATGCAGAAGAATGACGGGACGTATATAGTGGAGCAAACAAGATGTAAAAAACGTGCTTTCATTTTGGTGTTTTTTTATCTAAATAAAAAAAAGTAACACAAGGCGTTATAGAAGAAGAACTCAAAACGCGCCTGCAGGGTATTATGCAGGTGGCCCATCTTATAATATCTGCGTATTTGCTTGCCATTAAGGGGAAGAAAAAAAACCTAGAAAATAACGAAAAGTAGAGAATAAGAAGTGGGGATGATGAAACTCCAAAAAAAATTAGTTTGCTATTATTGTTTATTTTTATAACAACAGTTAATATTCTTTTGATTATTGTAAAGGTAAGCTACATTCATGCTACCTACATTCATTTAAACATGTATATGCGCGTAGTTGGAAAAACGTAAATACAGAGATACAAAGATGAATCACGATTTTCATATAGACACGTAGGGTTTCCTCGCTTAAAGACAAAAAAAAAATGATACAAAAAGTAAACATGCTGCTTAAAAGTATATTTTAGTGTTTGATGTGTCATTTTTTTTCTTCCTTCTTCAGCCTGAGTTGAAATGATGATGACGACGATAATGGTGAGATCGGAGGAAGACGATCAGATTCATTTAGTACTCGCATAAAACTTGCCATATACTGCTCCATTTGACTTGAGATGATAAAACATCTTCTCTGCTGGTGCTGCTCTGCACTCTGCGCCGCGTAGGTAGACTAAAACCAAATTAATGACTTGAGACTTGAAGCAGTTTGCTCCACTTGCCATATATTCCTAGCTCATCGTTATCATATATCACCATATACCACAGATGAAAATATATTGAGTCTGCTTCTCAATAATATGTGGCGTGGCACGTTTTTACAAAATACGATGACTTCTTGCAAAGTTAAGGCAGCAGTTAAGTAAGTAGGCAGCTATGCATAATAATGTGTGTTTAGGTATTACAAATTTTGTGTGGACATAAAATTTGCAGGAATGATTTAAAAATTATCCCATCATCACCACCATTTGTCTGGTTTTTATTAGTAAGTCAGCGAGAAAATAGTAGTGAGTTCCCTTATAAAGGAAGTGGTTTGTGATTATATGGAATGAAACTTGTTATAAGAGCGGATTATATGATGTATTTTTATAGGATTTGTGATTGGATAGAGATTATTTCTGATTTGTGTTTGCTTGACTTTCTGTAATCTTCAAATAATCCTGATACTTTGGCTAGCTGTCTTTTTTCAATTTTCATGTTCTTTGTTTTGTGTACTACAGCATTGGCAAAAATCATACACGGGGTGAAGTGGAAACCGTTACCCGAGAATGGATGCTCCTGCTGCTGATGCTGACTCCTACGTCATAGATGATGATAGAGCTGATGATGATAGTGATGATGTTGAAAATGAACGGAGCGTTATTGTCTTTAAAAAACACGAAGACGACGATCATTACTCATTACTACATTACAATCATGTTTACGCCTGCAGATACAGATTTGGCAAAAAAAAGACCTAAGCGAGATAAGTCGTAATTGTACTAGTCCAGAAAAATGTAGGGCAATCATAGATAGTAGTGACATGAAGCACTTAAAAAACATGTAAATGTAGAGATGCGAGGCTTAAAAATGTAATTCTTTCTACACACTCACACTACAACACGCTGCGTGCTACTCAACAAGCAAGGCACGATTGCTATATTATTGCCCTGTACTTCGTGGGAGCACGTATGTAATTCGTAGTAAATTATGCATTCGGGCAGACGATTGTCATAAATTAACCTACATTTTAAGGTAATGATATGGGAGACAGACGGTGGGAGGAAACGTACATTTTATCAATAATAAACTTGGTGAAAGAAAAGGTAATTTTGCTATTATTTCTAGTTTTCGTGCGTTTTTCGGAATTAATATTTTTTTGGCAATGAAAGGGATTTCTTCATCGCCTGTTGTGAATGAAGTTGAAAAATGACGGTGTATAAGTGGTCGAGAGATAACAAGGGGAAAAGAATGTGAGAACTTAACTCAATCCGACAAGAAGAATCTTGTTGCAATTCCCCCAATGAAATAATATGAGTTCTTCCAGCCTAGTCCACTTTCCATTAACTTTCACGATACGTTTCTATAAAATACACATTCATATTTCCCACAATTCTAAACCGTGAGACCCTTCAAAGTAGACAACAGTTACTAAATTTCAGGCGACATAGTTCCTTTCCAACGTGAAACAAAGGTGTATTTCTTATACCGAACAAACGGCAAGCGAATTTGACTTTTATCCGAAATAATACGAAAATGAAGGAATTAAAAATTAGAACAATAATATAGTGCAATTTGATACGAAACAGAGTTTGTTAGTTCAAAAATACTGCTGTAAAAGAGTATTTGGCATTTATTATGGTTGTGTGAACCAATGGGTATTGAGGGCATTCATTGTGTTAAACTTCCTTTATATCAGTTTGCTTGTATTATAGCTGTACGTTAATTTTAGCTTGCCTTTGTTTTGCTTTCAATGAAAATAACTAATGCTTAATTAAATATTTAAATGTAATTCATCCTGCATGCAAATTGACTTGTATTTTATAGAATTAGGATCATAAGGATTTTATAGCGATATCATTTGATTCTGTATTTTTGACAATTTGACCATTCGACAGGGACATTCATCTTAATGTTATTATGTACACAATTAATATTAATTACATTACATATAAGAATTTGTTCTGTTACACACATCCATACAAGTTAGCTTAGGCCCACACATAAACATTTATCGGACGAATTTGTAGCACTTATGAAATTAAGGGTGAGTCACGATTCTACATTATCCCCAAATATTCTCCGTCTAGCTTCCGCGTACTCTTGTTCTCGCTGAAATTATAGGAAAATAAAAACCATAATTAAAGACTTAGGAAAGAAAGAAAATAATTGCTTATTGAATAGGTCAGCACCGAATCAAGTCTAATTCATTTACCTGCTCCAAAGTTTTTACTGGCTGATTTTTTGATTTTCCATTTTCCAGCATGTCTTCGGCCGATTTCTTTTTTGGACGCGTTAAAATCGAGATTCGTGGCTCGGGTGGCACATATTGAGTTCGGGTACTTTCTTCCGCTATTACTCCCCCATTTAACATTCCATTTGTACTTGCAACCGGGTCTTCAGTCGGTCTAACTAATATAATAATGCAAAATTAATGGTAAATTATGAAAGCAAAAAAATATATAATAAAAAGGATGACATTTACAATGTAAAAGATACCTTCTGCATTGCTCACAGGGAGGGGTATATTCCTTTTTAAAACCCTCATCTTCGGAGGAGCGTCTGAGGCAACGGGGGAAGTTGACTGGGATTCTGACTCTGATTCCGTTATAGACTCTCGTTCCTGGTGTATTTTTAATTTCTCCAACTGTTGATCTAAAAGCTAAATATCAATAAAAGGACAAAATGTTAGAATTCATTATAACCTTTGTGAAACCCCTTAGCGGATTATATGTATACTTTAAAATTATTGTACATAAAGAACAAAGAACATAAATGAAGAATTAGTCTACAGAAAATGAATATGTACACAGTACATTTACTACTAAAGGCATTTAAAACAGAACTTCTTTGGGTCTGCACAATATGTACCTTAGAATTATCGTCAAACTCTTCCCAACTATTACAAACCTCCAACTGTTCCATCATATTTTTAACTTTTTAATACTGCATGCATGTACTTTTAATGTTGGTTCTTGTTACAAGATAAAGGTTTTAACACAAAAAAATTCACAGCAAGTAATAATAGCAAACTCTACACTCTCCTGGAAAATGTCCCTTCAGTCAGAACTTAATTTTATAAGGCATAACCACGATCTTTTAATAAATATTACTAACCAGTAGCGAAGATCAAATTGACGTTGACTACATTAAAATAATCTGAGTATTATTTTTTGTTCGCAGCGCTATGAGTAGCCTGGAAAAGGTCAAAGTAGCACCAATTTTACTTTACCAAACATTCCCTTGAAAATTGCTCGGTTTTAATATTGAGTGCAGTCAATTTCAAAACAGAAAACAACTAAAAATTAATCTAGGCCAATGGCTGCACGTTAACTTAAGATAGCTATTCACTAGTACTATTATTAAAAACGAGTAAAACTCTTGTTACTTTCATTTTAATTCAATACTGATGGTACTGAACATGGCACGGTAAAGTTTAGGTATATGGCCTGATGATGGTTTTCTACTCACTCCTGCCAGATCCCTTACCTTACCTCACCTTAAAGTTATATAAAGTAAATTCACAAAGCATAAATGCAGTTTAAAATGCATACTGTACTATCCTCTGAATAAATCTTATGTTTTACAAACTACGACCACTACCACAAACGAACCAGCACATATGTTATTGCCCTACCTTATCTACTATGAGAATGAATGAGTGACCAACAAGGCTGAATGAATCATGAAAGTTCATAGGGAGTACAGAAAAAACCTCTTTATAAATTTTGTTGAAATCTAGTTTCCTGCGCTTCTCATACCATTCTATGTCTGTTCTCCTGCCTTATGTTCAAAAAACTATCAGGCGAGCACGATACCTCGGAAAATCTCTTGTTTAGCAGCAGTTGATGGCTTGTTCTTGTTTGCCAAGCAGATGCAGATGTGTGCATTCGTTAAACACAAAGACAAAGACTCTTGTTTGATGCTAATGTAGATGGAATTGTTACACTTCTGGGTTTATTCCAAAATAAACACGGCTCTAGAGAAATAAAATAACAATAATTAAACGTCATAGCATATTATATTTAAACACTTTAAATGAAAATCGATTTAAATGCAGCTAGTGGAATACTTGCCTGCCTATTCAATTCACTCGGAACCTAAAACACATTACGACGGTATTCTGGATTTGGTGAAAAGTGAAACTTTGCTTTCTCGGGCGAAGAAAGTACTATCGAGGGAAAGGCATACAATCAAGAACAACGGAAGTGTTTCGGCAACGCTTGATGTTAACCAGCTGATGATGGTTGCACTTTTTTGTTGAAAGTCCAAGATAAAAACTAGATTATAGACCATGTAACATGTATAAAAATCGTATATGAGCCATAATATATTTACATACAGTAATAAACAACTTTATTACCTTTTCCCTTGATTTTCTCCGGCTGCTTTTTATTATCTCAAAATGTAGAATTTTGTGGGAATGAGACTGTCCAGTTGCACCTGTGTATTTCGCTGTTTTTATGGTCGCCTTCAAATTGAAGGCTTCAATATAGGTAGGTTTCCTCTTTAAAAAAAATTATAAAAGCTGGCAAAAAAATTGAGGTTGCTTGTTTGCTACCAATTGGCACGTTACAAGCTTAAAAACTGTGGTTGAAGTGTTTCTTGATATTTCCAGAAAGCGTAGAACTAGAAAAAACTCCCGATACGAAATAGTACTCGTCTTTGCCTTCCGGTTGGTCACTGTTTAATCCATCTCCTATAATCCTGTCCATATTTGTTAGCTGCAGTTGGACGTTCTTCGCATAAACAAACAAGAATTCGTTAAAAATCTAAAATATACGTCTTAATAAAGGCGCCTATTTTTCTTCTAAAATTTTGTTTCCGGAAAAACGTGAAAAATTAAACTCAATTCAAACGAATACTAATAAAATGAATCACAAAAACGGATTTAAATTATTCCGCGTAAAATATAGCTAATTTTCAGAAATCCCACATTTAAAACCCCCCAAAAACGAGACACATTTACATATCATATACCACCTGTCCACTAATTAAAAAACTAATAATTAATTAGAAATGCTACTACTTCTACTAAACACAATAGAAAAAAACAATTTTACCATTTCTAAAGTCGAAATACAAACCGGACAGCTTTCCCATGTTGAAATCTTCCTTCGCACATTTTAAAACCGAAAAAGAGATGGATTATGGACAGTTGAAAAATATCAAAAAGATTGTTTGAGTAAAGTGGGCTATAACTAATTATTTTGAGTTTACAAATTTAGAGCTTCCATACTAATAGTGTGAGTGTTTTACTACAGCTGACGAACTTTGTATGTATTATGTATCAATTCCGGAAGTAAACCCCGGACATGGCCGTGTATGTCCACAACAGTGAAGCAAAAATATTTCAAAGAGATTATGTTTCTGAATGGCATTTGTATTTTACATAACTTGAGTTGAGATTGCCCTACACGGGTACAAAGTACAAACTGCCCACCATTTTCATGTGTGTCCGAAGCCTTTGTTGTTAAAAAATAATAATAACACGAATGCAGTGGAGAAACAAATCACTTGCAATTCTTTTCCAATGGTGTAATTAACAAAATAGCAAATAGCACAATTAAGACGTACGTTTGTGATCACTGCCTCAATGAATTAAAATTGACGAAACAAAGCAAAAACAAACGATGAACCTACATATTTTAACATGAGGTGATTTATGAAATTCTACTTGTTTCTGAGTTTGTTAAAACAAGTATTTAGACGTAGTATGTATGTTCTTATGACTGAAACAATATGATTTATGAATTTTCTTATTTATACAGACATACCCATTTGCTCGTACACCTGCATCGAAGATACTCCGTGACAATGGTTTCCTTTTGTTATCCCTGACCTAGAACTTTTTCGTCAAGAAATTATCCTTCGCATACATACAAGCAATTAGTATGTTACCTTCTCCATCTCAAAATAAAAGCCAACCCCATCATACCTACCACCAAGTTTCCCTATCGGATGATGAGTACATGGATGACACAGTTACTGACTTTGGAGGGGTCACCTTAGAATTTAACCCTGGGGGAAGATCTCCTGGAAGGAATGCTACACCTGATTCAACCCAGGTGAAAGCAGGAGAAAATAACATGGGCTTTTTAAGCCTCGACACCAATGGGGAAGATATGCCATCAATCGCAATCACCCCCATGACACCTCCATCCGCTGGATCCTTATCTCCGGATGGTCATCAGACCGTCTCTCTGAATACACCTACAGGATCACCTCATCACACTCAAAATCATACATTTCAGGGATACAATAGTAATAATCGTTGGATGACTCAGAGCCCAATTCCACCTCCTCTAAATGTGGATGCGAAGGACTATTTTGCATATCGAGATAGCATTGTACAACATGTCACTGACGAAGTACAACAGTTAGTGGATTCAAACGATGGGAACCTGAAGGGAACGTGGTTCCTCACAGAAATTGACACATGGGATAACGAATTGGAAAGAATAATAGTTTTAACGGACAAAACAATACTCATCGTAAAATACGACTTTATCGGAATGAAGATTGAAGAAGTGAGACGAATTCACTTGATGATTGTTGAGAGATTAGTTCAAGGAGACTTGAAGTATCCCGACAAATCATTGACTCCGTAAGTTGTTAAAATAATTAAGCGTTTCTTTTAGTAATAGTTTCATGCGTACCTATGTGTATCCTAATGATAATTTTTCTAACTATTCAGAAAACTTAATGGTTTAGCTGGAGGATTGGCAGGAATGGTAAAAGGTGTCATTCCAAAGGTTCATGGGACCGTACAAACTTTGGGATGTGCCGTTTTGAGAAGAAACAGATGCACTGTTGATCCTTCGGTAGTTTTGGATAATAACGAGCAAGTGCAGCAGCTTGCTAGTGTTCCAAGTGAAAGTGGATCTATGGGGGAAGTTGATCCGAGCATGGCTGGATGTGGCATTAATTCTCCCAAAAACTCCATAATGACCACTTTATCTTTGGAAAAATTTGAATCTCGGCAAGTTCTTAAACAGCGTTTGGTAAATACAAAATACTAATACTTTGTTTAACAATAAAATGTTTTCATTTTGAACTGCAGAAACAGGAACACATGGGGAATTCGTATTGTGTGGGATAATGAGAAACCTGTGACATTATACCAAAAGTGGAATCCGTTCGATAAGTCGATTCCTTGGATAACCTTAACTTCACATCCCTTATTGTGGCATAAAAGTATGCACATTCACCATACATATATCCATAATGTATTTTCAAGAAACCAATTTCAATATCTGACATGAATAATTAATTATTATTATATTTCCCTTGCACGCTCCATAGGTAAACATAGCACTGTGGGATCTTTTGATATTGAAACCTTTTCACGAAAATTAATTGAGATTTTATCGAGTTCTGGAGGAGAATCACCGATGTGCACTGTTGAATACAAACCAATTGTAATTGAAACTTACGTGGGACTCACATCACTTCTTTACAATGCAAACTCCCTCGGATTCTACAAAGTAAGAGGAAAAGTTAGCTTTTAAACTTGAGGAACCTGATGTTGTTAATAATAATAATCATGTTATTAATATACACATATATCGGAAACGAAATCCTAGGGAAAAAATTACCTCTATATATAATAATTTTCTTGACAAGAAATTCAAGTTGGGCAAGTTGTTACATATACAGTTAAGAGGATGCCATTGAAAACTGTATCAATCAATCCAAAAAATCAAAATAATTTTAGTTATAAGTATTGTTGCTGTCAATCTGGCATAATCAAGAAAATATTGATAACAATCATAATCATACCTTGAAATTCTAAAACTTGCTTTACTAACAGTACCATATCCCTGTTTATCGCCTTCCATCTTACGACTCATAATATTCCGCTAAATATTATGATATTGATGTTGTGCATTGATGCTTAATGCTATACTAGGTGTTTATTCCCAAAATAAAAGCATAATATTAATAATACGCTTTAAACTTTATCCCAAATTAATGCAGACTGTCTGGTACTGATAATAAAAATATAAGATTTCCCCTAATTTCCTATATCAACTCTACTAATATAATCGTCTGATAGCAAGGGAAAAAAATAAATAGAGTGCTAAAATAATAGTAATATTTCTGAGAATCGTTAAATCTCGTAGTGCATAAACAATGGTGGTAGTTTAAGTGGAATAATAGATTATTGTTTGTTGGGAAGTTGCAATTGTGACATGCTTAATGGTATTGTGCCATTGTGTCAGTGAATATACTATAATCAAATTAAATATAATATATTGAATCAAATTAATCAAAATAATATCTTGTACACATGTCGTTGCACACTGTTCTCTCTTCCTTTGACTTTCCAAGTTGAATTTGTGTTGCATTTTTTACGTTCATCTTTCATTCATGAACAAATTGGCCTTCTCAAAATAAATTTCATAGTTATTTTTTATACTCTAAAAACATTCGCAAAACCTTTTTTGTAAGTTAAAATACATAATAGAATACTCAATGTCTAAAAAAATATGTTTGCAAAGTGTATTTGTATTCATTATGCAGTAATTTAAATTAGTTTATATAATAGATGAATCTAAAAATAAATAAAATGTTGTGAACTGCTGCTAATGAAACTTTTTGATGTTGACGTTATTATGTATGACATGGGAGTATGAAGAAAATTGTATTTTGGACGAATAAAAAATAAAGTCACGAGTATACATGAAAAAATGAATTGTGATTGCTTTTAAACTTTAATGATTTCAGCCGTCACTATGTTATATGTACGTACGATGTACGTATGTTGTATGTCCTCGGCTTTTTGCATTAAAATACAATCGACTTTGTTGGTGATAAAATAATAAAGGCAAGCAAACGTGTTTGGTAGACCAATTGATCGGGTCTCTGGAATTTTGATATTATAATTCGGAAGACCAACCGGTTCTGAAGAAAAAAATGTTCTGTTCACTGGAATGAAATGAAAAATAGAGAACAACTAGCGTGATTGGTCATGTCACATGTCACCACATTTTCCATAGCAGAAAAAAATTGTGGTGACAAAGGCGTTTAGGTATGTACAATGACAATAACATTTTAGTATTGTGTATATGCGCTGCGCACTCTGGTAAATGGTAGTTTGTGTCTTGAAAATAATGTTGCATTCCGCATAAGCAAGATCTTAAAATTGTTCAGCAGAACTGCTATTGCTTGAATACTTCCTGAGCATTGACTACAGTACACTGTAATTCCTCAAAAGATCTCACGGACTGACTCTTATATTTTTTGAAAATTAACTTAAAATGTCTGAACTAACGGATAAGGAAATTTTGAACGCAATTTTCAATCCACTCCTGCCACACGGTGAAATAGTTTACAAGGAAGATTTTCCAGAGGAGACAGAGGAAGGTAAACAAGCAATGTCTCACCTAACCCCAAAATGATTAATATAAACTGTCCTGTAATAATGGGCAAAGTAACTTTTACGTATTTTTTCTGTTTAAACAGTTGGCGACGAAACTGACGCCACCAGAGAATCAAAAAAGCTTGAACTGGAAGGAGTAAAGCTAGCTGAGACGGGTAATCTGGATGACTCGCTCAAATTATTCACCCAGGCCATTGAAGTAAGTCCTGCCAAAGCATCAGGTTACAACAACAGGGCACAAACATTGCGTTTGGTGGGGAAAATTGATGGTATAATAATTACTTTATCACACTTTTAAAAATAAATGATTATATACAAATAAGCCAAGGTTTGTCTTCCCCATACACAGATGCGCTGAATGATCTCAACACAGCCATTCGTTTGAGTCAGGGGAAAGGTCGGGCAGCCTGTCAAGCCTATTGCCAACGTGGTCTTATCCACCTTCGAAACAAGGCTCAAGATCAAGCTAAAGCCGACTTTGAAACTGCAGCCGGATTGGGAAGCGAATTTGCAAAAGCACAACTTGTCCAAATGAACCCTTATGCTGCCCTTTGTAACAAAATGCTGAAAAAAGTTTTCACAAAACTGCAAAATGGTGAAAGTACTACTGATGTAAATGAGGACGCTTTAAATTAGCCTCACACTATAATTATTTCAAGTGTTTTATTTTTCATCTCTCTCTCGAGTTTTTTAATTCTCTCAGTTACAAACTATACTACACGATAATAAAATTTACATTTAACAATTTCCGGAATTTGTTTTTCAAGTTCAATCAGTTCCGTTTCCGTTTTAACGCATAAGATGAATGTGTATGTTCACTTTGCTTGTACAAGTGTCTACAAGATATACTATAAAGAAGATTGCATAGAAGTACATTTATTATTATTAACTAATTTGCCATATTAATTAATTATCTCTTAAATCTTAATAATAAATATTTACTATTCACAATTTTACGATTCGCATTTCTATACATTCTCAATATAAAATATTCTTATCCTTATCATTTTTTGACTTCAGATGAATCAGCACCAAAACAAAAAAAAACTTTAAAAAATCAGAACTTTTCGTTACCTGTCAAGGAACTTAAAAATAAAAGTTGGACTACTTATTTCACGTTTTACAATACAAATGGCTGCGAACATTATTTTTTTTAAGCCTTATACGGTTTATTTTGCAATATGTATACATTTTTTGTTTTTTTGATTTTTCAGCACATTTTTTTTTCTACTATGGATTAATTACTTTGAAACAATTGTTTAAAAAATCACATTATATTTCAAATGAAAAAATAACAACAATGGATTTTTTTTCTCTGGCTATTGAAAGATTCATGATTCAGATTAAATAGGTATATAATAGTATACAATATACTTTTACATTTCGAGTTTAATATTTAATTTAATTTTGTCAGCTCTCTTTGAAATTCGGTATAAACAGAAAATTGTTCTTTAGGACGGTGATCTCCAAAACTGTACTACTTCTTGAAAATGGAAGTAATAAGGAAATTAGGAAAGTCATTAAAAGGATTAATTATAGTTTTTTTTACATATATGTAAATTGCATTTTTTTTGTAGCTGGGATGCCAGCGCTTAATTTCCGTTACCTAATCTGCAGAATGGGTTTCGCGTAAAAATTCCTCGCCACGCAGCGCCAAAATTCAGTACATGATCATTTATACACCTAGATTGTAGATTACATATAATTATCATCAATCATTATTATGACCTATTGTCAGTGAACAATCGGAATACCATAAAATAATCAGAGAAATACGGATGTATGTATACATATTGATTTTTATAGCCTAATTAAACGCGCAATAAATGTACTACGATTCATCAATTTCATCTCTATCTACCATTTCAAAATCTTTCCCGGTTTGCGACCGCTGACTTCCTTCGGATTCCGTTTCAGATTGATCGGCAGGCTTGGCGGAGGCTCCTTCTTTCCCTTGATTATCATTTTCAGCTGCAAGCCTGCAAGTAACGATTAATTAATTAACCATCACCCAAGTTAAAATGCTACCAATATAGTGTGACGAATACATACAATGGCTCTTTGTCGTCCCGCTCTTCAGAGTCTTCCTTGTCGTCCTGATCCTCATCCTCGTCGTTAGATTTATCTCCTCCGTTATATTCATACTGTCAACAAAAATATGCTTTTGAACTACACTGAAAAATGAGACATCCTCCCGTTATATGAGAATTTCAGATTCAGTGGCCTTGTTCAAACCTTATAAAGTGGCCAAAATGAAGCAAGAAATCCGACATCCTCCGTCAAATTGGGAAGAAGCCAGAGGTGATGCCTTCCAAAAGTTAATCCCCAGATTAAACAGAAAACAACTAATCGAAGAACTGCCAGGGCCATAATGAATACCAAAAATCCGGCGGCTGCTAAACTCAAATAATAAACTCCTTGTCTGCAAATTTCAAATAAAAAATATTTTATAAGTTTTCATAAGAACATGTTCCTTTCAAATACTGCTGAGCTTTATTTAGCTAACTAAATTAGTATATTTACCTGACAGATGATGGCCAAAGAGGGAACAGACAAACACCAATCACACCAATAACAACGAGAATGCCAAAAAAGTAGTAATAGTAGGGGGTTGGCTCATAAATCCATACGTAAGCATCAGTCCCGTCAACTGCGACTTGTTGCAAGTGCATATCCAATCTAATTTTGCGCTTCTTCTTTTCTCCGTCCTAAAAATATCAGGCAGGATAAATCATTTAAGTACATGATAATTATTTTAATAAAAGTGCCATTTACGTGTGTGTATATATTTTTAAAACTCTTACCTTTTTTGGCTTTTTACTAGAGTCCTTTTCAGTTTTCTCCCCTTCCGCTTGACTGCTTTCAGCGGCAGTTGTGATAAGGGCTTCCTTTTCGTCTTTCTTTTTACTGGAATCTGTAATGGCTTTGGTTTCCTTTTCCTCCTTGTTCTCCTTGCTATCCTTTAATTCCTTCTCCTTCTTTCCCTTGACCTTCTTCAGTTCACTTTCAGGTACAACAATTTTCCTTGCACGATGGAAAAATTTGTGTCGCAACATTACGTCCAAATATTCAACAACAGATTCCCTTGTGGTGAACAGCGGATCCTCTCCGGCTTTCTTGGACTGAGCCCATGGCGAGTCTAAGAGTTGATCAATTGCCTTTCCAGCTAACAACATACGCCACAGAAAATTACATATTTAATTTTTGGAATTAAAATTTACAACGCAAGATAAATTGAAAGAACGAGAAAGACAACATACAAATGAAATATTCAACGGTGTGATTCAAGAATTTGGTCTTCTTAACTGGCACGTTGTTTCTCATCCACCGAGCAATACTGTATTCCTCTTTGGAGGCTTCATCAGGAGGAGCTGGTCCAGATTCCTGGGCTTGCTGCACATGTGAAAAGCACAGTCCGAATTTAAAAAAACTCCCCAAATTTCCACTCTTACATTCTAGAATTTTATTATTTTACTCACATCTTTGCGCTTCCTAACTTTTCTCTGCTTGGCCTCCGACATGGTTTCCGTGTATTCAAGTTTGTCTGGAATATTTTTCAAAATTTTAAACATGTTTAAAAATTAGCCTTACAGAAATATTTATTTATCAACAAAAGACAAGATGAGCATGCACCGAGGCTAAAAATATTGAGCAAGGGGATCACAAACGTACGGTTTTGGATCGTTAATAACCCTGATTAATTCATTTTCGCTAACCAATTCCCATCAGAATAATGATCTATTATATATATTTTTTATTATATGCAATTTGTATAATAGATGCGGTAAAGTTTATTATCAATATTATCACCCACATAACATATTATTGTCTACCCATTTTACAAAGGATATAATTTATTTTTTATGCTTTGTGGTTTATGTCAATGATGTCCTTGCGCATGAACATTCACAAATAAAAACAGAAAATTAGTATTTTTAATTCGCTCATGCTCATCTAAATAAAATTTTCAAAAATTAAACCGTCAGCCAGCATTATGGAACTTATAACATATGACGATTTTAGATATACAACTTAAAAGGCTGTAATAATGAATCTAAAATCAATTAATTTGGCATATGTAATTCCGATTAAGAACACAGTTCAATTAAATACATAGTACAGTGGAAATAACCAGTAATAAATATCTTACTTTTTACGTACGTGCCAATCTACTTTACCGTCGTCAACAACGTTATTCTCTTATCTCGGAAGACACTCAGCAAAAAAAAATTTTCTTGTTTGCTGCTGACACTGCGTTTAACCTTAACCTTTTAATCACCTAATCATTCTTTCAATCAAAAATGTACTCCTCATTTAATACATAACGAAACTAATAAGAATCACTTTTTTTGCTGACCCAATTAATTTCCCCTTTTCAAGAAAGTATAGAGCTTCCCTTCCAATCAGCCAACTACCTCCCAAAAATAAACCACGTATGAATAAAAAAATCCTTTAGTTGAATGACAATACTAACCTGTCACTTAAATAGAAAATTCTTCCAGAACTTCACGGAATAAAAATTTACAAATTATATGACGTACTCACACTTGTTCTCGGATAAAATATTTTCTTCTGTTTTGTGGTTAGTTTTTTCTCTATTTTGTATGTTATACGCACGTACAGGTTTGATTGTTAAAAGCCTGTAGCAGCATAAGCAGTGGCGTTCAACAAGGATTGTACTTACTGAGAGCTGCCCCTATATGTGCTTTTGCATTCAGGAAAATTATTCAGTAAAATTGCACTGTAATGTGTGGTAATGGGAGCACAACAAGTTGTTGTTGGCGCATTTATTATTGTGAGAACGACGTAATAAAAACTATATGGTCAAGTTCATTTGAATCCAAATTAACTTTTTAGTAGTCAGTGAAAAGCATTTACTTGCACACAATCACACACACACGTACAAAAAATATAAATAGGTAGCATAAGAAAACAAACTAACAACGCAACGTTTTGATTTTGTTTGTCTATAAGTCTATCTACATTTTTATGTCGGTGTATTTACCTTCAGACTCACATTTGAAACATACGTGTGTTTATTTGCAACGTTGCATCCACCTCACTACTTTTACTGTTTAGGTTTTCTAATCTCCTCCTTTATAGCCTTGTTTATCTGTGCTGAGAGATGTTAAGATTTTTGCAATGAATGCAATGATGACGGCGACACGACTATAACTGTTAACTAGCCTATTTTTCAATGAATGGCTGCACAAACAACAATACAACACACAACAGCCTGAACTCATATGCCATGCCACTGTTAAGAAACTTTCTTTGAGATGATGTGATGAAAATGACGATGATAATGAATACTACATATTATATTGGCTATACCTTTAATAAAGCAGGAAAAACCTGTGTTGCTGGCGTTTTTTATATTACTTATATCGTGGACCTTCTTTTACTGCGCTATGTATGTCTGCGCTACATGTGGAACTAATGCCTTTCTTAAAAATACAAGGTTAGCAATATGATCCTGATTGTGTGATAACTGGGGGATGAGAGAAGAGAGAAAATCCCTACTACTACACAAATACAGATCTTATTTTCTTTACGGATTTTGCAATTTTGTAAGTTTGCAAGCATTAATAATGCACAAAATACAAATACATTGGCAATCCTACCAAAATAAGAAGACGAAGACCACTTGTATTAAAAATCTATCTCCAAAAATTGCAATCCTGCTGCTGACTGCACTCCACTTTTCTTGACTGCTGTGAGGATGATGATGATGATGATGAAAACAGTAATATTAATATTACCTACTGCTACGGAGTACGTTGTTATAAATGGGATGATTTTTATGAGAAACTAATTCAGCTTCTCAACAGCAAACAGCATAGGTATACATATAAGGAATATATATTTTGATCGAAAGCAGGTTTCAAATCCACTGCCTTGTGGTGGTGTATGTTCAAGTGTAATTTTCTCTGATAATGTTGAAGCTCTCTCACTTGTATCTTTGCTTGTAGGATCATTCAGTATAACATGTAT
Source organism: Zhuqinia jingwanae (assembly GCA_027744095.1). NCBI lineage: Eukaryota > Metazoa > Arthropoda > Collembola > Entomobryomorpha > Paronellidae > Zhuqinia > Zhuqinia jingwanae. The sequence continues at coordinate 22,746 of JAHZNC010001637.1, forward strand.
TTTCGTTGCCCATTACCATCATCATGATGTACCACCTCTCTAGCTAGATACATAATATGTAGTCTTCTACACACAAAATGTATATTTCCCATAAGTCTCATGCTCATTTTGATAGAACACAAAATTAACTTACGGATTACACATTTCCCTATCTTATTGTATGTTTTTCGGCCAATGAATAGGTACACACAATGGAAAAAGGTATATTAATCTGTCTCTCTGCCTATGTCTATCCCTTTTTGTGTGCAAAACATGGTTACATTTTTTTTAAACAAAAAATAGGCTATATACCTACTCACATTGCACATGCACATACGTCTTTTTATATCTTTTCTTTTGTGGCATAAGTTTTGTCTTTGTCATTTGGGTAATAATGATAGGCAAGTGATGAGTATTTACCTTAGTGCTCGGTCCGTACTACACTGTTAGTACGAACCGTTAGTACACTGCTCAACAATCCCCACAATCTTCTAACCTTCACTTTAAAATTCTTGAGCCACACATAAAAATTACACCTGTACAAAAACTGCGTATTAATCTACATTCCTATACATACAAGATGAAACTATGTACATAAATGTAGTAAATTGTGCTGAATTGAAATGACAAACGGGAAAATGAATGCTTAAAAATATATGCATGTACATACATCTGTATACGTCTTCCTAAAATGAATGCAAGCAGGTCAATGAATGGAGATCATCTGAAGAGGAAAACAAAAACAACACTCTTCTGGCTCATGATCACCTCCATTCAAAGCAAAAAGGGTTTCTGCTTATTTTAAAAAACATTTAAAAGCAAAGAAAACTTACTTGTTTATTGTGATTGGAACCGACTAAAAGGAAAATACCGGTGAAAGCCGTTAAAACAGATGACTATTATTTATTCACTACCAAAACAGAGAAGAGTAATAATTCTGAATCTGAAAATAAACTCACGCTTGGAATCGATAAATGTAATTTGAACAAGTTTACGGAAATGTTAACTAAATGTTCAGTTTTTCAATAATTTGACACAAACCGTTAGTTTAACACGAGGAGAGTTGGCGCAACTAGGTGCAAGTTAAAACTTGATGGTGCTTTGAAATTATCAAATTCGTAATTTCAAACCCAAGGATTGTTTCCACCGTTCTGAAAACTTTGTTATGAGAAAAATAAAACCGGAAATTTGTTCTTGCTTCCTCTATTGCCTGTGAACGTTTTTTTTGTATTGGTGGTACAAAGGAAAAATGTTTCAGAATTTAAAAAATATTGTGTCAATATCTTACGAATGGCCGGTGATAACTTCAACTTCATCATCATGCCGCTTTTGTGGTTTACCCGTATTTTTACAGCTTTCCTCCTTTCACAATCAAAGTCAACAGAGAAAGCTAAAAACTCCTGAGCAAGTTCAATTTCAGGTACGAAAGAAATGTTGATATTGATGAACAACCTACGACGATGGTAATGGACAACAAAGTTTTACAAGTTTATCGTCGTCTTAAAATTACAGAAAGACTGCCGCATACTTGACATACCGGAAGATTGTCAGGATGAGTCCACAGTTCGAAATGCATATATAAAACTAGCAAAGAAATATCATCCAGATTCTGGTTCTCCAGATGCCAGTGCGTCAAAATTTCAAGAGGTTATTCCAGCAAAAGTTCTTATGCTGAAATTATGAATTTCTTAGTCGCCCCAATGCAAAATAATGCACATTTTCGTGTGGTTTTGAATGTTATAGGTTGATTCTGCGTACAAAAATTTTCTAAAGCACTTTGCTGATTTCCGTCACAATCGTCATAAGATTGAGGGAGAGTATGGACTTTACTCCAAACCAAAGCCCAATCAACAAGAACAAACGAATGATGCGTCTGAGGAAGAGTCCCCAGACATAAAGGTTACAATAACCATTTATATTTTAATGTTCTCTTTTTCTCCAAGCAAGTTTTTTGTGTTTTTGGTAAAATTATGATATTATGCATTGCAGCACACAGCTCCTCAACATCGTCAGTATTTAAGTTTTGATGGGGTTGGGTCAGGTACACCTCGCCAAAGAGAGAAACAGTATCAAAAATGGAGAGCCACGAAAGCAGTGGACAATGTTTTGGAACATCGAATGGAGCAGGTAGCACGAAATAGCGGAAAAGACGTCTGGGATCTTGCAAAAGAACAGCGAGCTGCGAAGAAAATTAAAACTGGGTTGGTTATTGTAATTAATGCATGGAGCTTTATCATGGGTCAACCCGTTAATTGGACAAATGCAGTATCAGTATCACGTGACAGCCGATGATCGCGCAATAAATAGCCAATAACCATAAATATTTAATAATTTTAGAATTGGAGTTGACCGCCTAGTGGAAGATATGATCCAGGAAGCCATGCAACGCGGAGACTTTGACAATTTAAACGGCAAGGGAAAGCCTTTAACCTTCAGCAATGCGTACAATCCATATATTGACTTTACCACTCACAAACTGAATCAAGTTCTCATCGACAACGGCTTTGCTCCAGAATGGATAATGCTTGAAAAGGAAATTAAGGAAGAGCGTAACCGAATAAAAATGCAACTCAATGAAATTCGCCACATTTTCAATGAAATTTTAACTCATGAGGAGCAACATGAATGGAGTAATTACCTGCAGAATTTGAAACCTGACTGTGATAAACTAAACAAAATGATTTTGAAATATAATTTAACCGTACCTAGTATGCATAAGCAAGTTATTGGATTTCTTTTGGACAAGGAGGCAGACAAAGCTCTGAAACACTTTGACCCCGAGCTTCATCAAGTTTGTAAGGAAAAGGCGGAGCAAAGAAAGGTGGAGATTGATAACAGAAGAAGGGAAATGGGACAGAGTAGCTCACCCGGAGATACTTTTCTGAGTAGTTTGCTCTCAATGTTTAAGTTGTAATAAAAATAAAACACACCTGCCTGTTAGTAGTAATTGTGTAAAAATTACATAATGGTAACATCTAGTCATTAAATTGTCGTTAAATGCATACCTTAAAAAACACATACTATTTTAAACAAGTATCCATTATTAGTTTGGAAATATGGGGCAAACTGAGAAAATGTCATTCTGATAGGTATTTTTCGTGTAATTTTTGTGATATAGTCAATAGTCAAATACAACCGAAATCAATAAATTCAGAACTAAAAACAAATATAATGTGAAAAAATATTTTTTAATTCAAATTTCAATCAACTGCAATCAATAAATTGACTACTGATTCCAACACTATCTTGAGCACAGTCAAAACGGTGGATTCGGTTGCTGTATAAGCAAACCCAATTCTAACAAACAAGGGTTCCAAAGACATGCATGTTACCTTTCCCGCCGTCGATAAGCTGCTTTGTCTTCGAAATACTCTTAAAAATTCTTGAGAACTTCTAGTCATTTTAAACGAAAAATAAAGGGCAACCCACAAGACCACAAGCATTGTTCCAACTAAAGTTAACATCATGCCAAAAGCAACGAGTCCCAGTTTGTCAAAGAATTTGATTAGTATGAAAATAAAAATGATGAGATCCATTGTGCACGCGGCTAAAGCCATTGGAAATATTTTCCTCAGCATTACAAAGGTACACAGCCTATTATTTAGTTGGATCATCCGATAATGTTTCACCATTTGCTCGCGAAGAGCCTTTGAATGAAATTCAATGAGCATGAGGCTGTACCTACAATGTGAAATGAATGAAGGCATATTAAAGCTCTTAAATGTTTTCATATTTTTTACAACAACGCATTGAAATCAATCCAAAAACTTACATCATGCGTTTGCACCATAGGTGATTGGTGTATACAAAAGTAAAAAAGACAACTGCTGTGGTACCACATGATTGCAGGTAATGCATCGCTGCAAACCAGTCCCAAATGTAAAGCACACATCTCAGCAGTAGATTTTGTGAATTTGGCCCCATTTTGTAGATATAATATGAATACATATTGTTGAAGTTTTCGAATATGATAAGCTGTGGAATGCGCATGACCCAAATTGAAATCATACTGTAAAAAAAGGAGGCAAGAAAAAACTCCAAGCCGTCTCGCTCCTTTTTAGAGATCCAAAATAGCCGTCCTAAAGAAGATGAACATTTTGTTTGGTTAAAAAAAATTGAAGGCAGGATTCATGCAGTACATTTTTCATGCGTAATAAAAATATTTTATTTCTTACTTAATTTGGCATTAGTATCAATCATTTGGTTCAATAAAATTTTCATCTCATTTCCATACGCAAGATATTGTGCACACATGAGACAATGCAGACCAAATCCAAGAGGAACTATAAGTTCCTGAAGCAGTAATCCAACAGGATAGTTATCAACGAGCGCTCTCCAGAAGACAATTGTAACATGAATTGTACCATAAATGTAATTAACAGCAATACACAATAGCCATTTGTATCTCCGTTTTCCCTCAATATTTCGCAGCCTACAAAGGGCTCTGTCGTAGTACCACGGGAGACAATGTATCTTGTGGCCAAAAGACAGCATTGTCAGAAGAAGGGTTAACGTTATTGGGGATATCATGGTGAAATGAGATAAGCACAAACCTGATATCGAGAACAATAGCCATGAAACTAGTAAAAAATGAATGACTGCAACTCGACAAATACCATAAATAAGGGCTATTGGAGCACAGAGGTTGTATAAAAATTATTTTCTGGTTTTTGAAATACGAATTTCGATGGAAAAAATTGTGGAAGCAATTTTACTAATAATGGCACTCGCCTAAAGCTAGTATTAGAAAAGTTGTTTAAAAATAATTTTGGTCAAATTATTATTTGTATTGCATGTAGTATTTCCAAATGTAACAGCAGCAGAAAACGTGAATCAGAAATATTGAAACATGAAGGCTATAACTATTTCATGTTACACATTTTTTTAAACCAGATACATTCTGTGTCCATGTTCTTGGTGAAGTTTAAAATAATTTTTGGAGAAATTCTAAAGCCCGAAATATATAATTATAATGATGTGTATGAATATAAATTCTACATCGATTACTTGTAATCATTGAAGAATTATTACAACCTCGTAATTTGATGTTGTGGAAAAATATTTGATTATGAAGAATTTTTAGGGTAAAAATATTTGAAAATTAGCGAAAATAATTATATACATCCGAATACAACAGCGGAACACAATACATGGCTGAATGAGAAATTATTTTACTTTTACGACGAAACTTTCTGAAATGAACACAAAAACACGGAAACTTCCTGTTGTAGACTAGAAATAAAATAAGTAATCATATAAATAACTGCGTTTTTGACAGTAACAAAACATTCTGTATAAAATTACGGTTAATTGTGATTAATTGAACCATTATTGGTACATGCATACAATATGGTATTTAATTTTTTCAAAATGATAATTTTTTACAATGCTCAAAACATTGTGATACAGTGAATTTGTTTACTAGACTAGACATACATTTTTCTAGAATTATTCTACAAAATTATATATTATATTGTATCTTATTTCGTATTATAATATTGAATATTGCGCGTTTCAGTAAATAAGATATAAGCAATTACAGTAAATTATACTACGACAATTTTTTTCTATTTGGAAATCTTTCCTTTAAAAATTGGCTCTTGACGGAGTTTTTTTTTTAAGGAGCAGCACTATCACGGGAAAAAAATGGAGGCAGATTCCTCACTAGCAAAACACTTTGATAATGAACTTGAACCAAAAATGTAATTTGTATTTTCTTGTTCAGGTTGTTCTGGTGCTCCACGTTTACAGCAACCTCCAAAAATATCGTGCAAATTTAGTGAGTACAGAATATCCTGCATTCTCCGTCTAAAGCCCAATTCCTCGGTCCACTCATTCAAAACGGACTTGATCGCTTTGTCTAAAGTCTCCCAATCGTCTTCAGGTATATTTTCAGTCTCTTCCGTTTCAGTTGCTGAAGTGGTGGCAAATGAGTTCTTCCTTGAATTTAGAATTTTGTCAACTGCATGTTTCTCGCAACAAGTGAGAGATAACAACAGTTCTTCCATTTCTTCGAATTGCTTTTTAGGGATTGCCGAAGCATCCAATGATGCTAGAACTTCGCGCGGGAGCTGCCCACTAATGAGATTTCCTAATAGGCTTGCATCATATAATTCTATTGGAAATGCCGGACGGGCTAAATGTTCAAAGCCAGGAGGAGGCCGGGTAGGACAAGGATCAACTCGTCGACAAGTACAGTGAGAAATTAGATGATTGAGATTAGACACTGGAACGCACGAGGATGCTGTGAAATAAAAGTAAAATCTTATTACCCCCAAAATTAGACAAATGCATTTAAAAGTAAAATTTTCATATCCACACCTCCAAGAGTGCAAGAAGTATATGGCTCTGAAGGCAAAGCAACTACTTCATCACCTCTAAAATCATCCCATAAATGATGTGGGCCATAACAATATGAGCCAGATTCATCAGAAAAGTGACCACAGCTCGGGGGTAGCATAATGGAACGATTTCTCTTTGAATTGGAGCAGGGATTAATCACACGACCAGTGTTTAAAAGAATTATTTCATTGCCTCCCTCAAAGTCCCCATCACTGGAAGTATTGTGGGTTGACTGCGGGGAAGAGGATGAGCATGCACTACCACCACTGCTTTCACTTTCTTCAGTGGCAGCACCGGAAGAGGATGATGCCATGTAATATTCATCTCTTGCCGACAAGCTTTCATCTACTTTTTTGCTCTAATAAAATATTTAAAAAAACATACCAATAATATTTACAAATAATACATACCATACGACAGAATACTATAAATCAAGGTCTTATTAGTTTACAGCTTAGTTTCATGCGTTATTTTCCTGCTTACCTTCTTTGTCTGTCGCTTACTATAAGGGACTGCAGCAGAAAACGCTAAGGTTGGAAAATCAAGCTCACATTGAATTTCAGGTGCAGTCACTTCTCCACTGCTATTCTTATTTTTTGACAACTTGTCGTCATTCGCCGTGGAAATCAATTCATCTAAAAAACTCTCAGTTTCTGATTTGAGGTGATCCCTACTTCCACTTGTTCGCCGACCACTTTTACGAGATGGATAACTCGATGAACGCTTTCTTGAACTAAGTCGAGTTCTAGAACCAGCAGCAGTTTCCTTGAAATAATATCCATTTTCTTCATCATAATAATGAGCTCGATTAGCGTACGCTGGTCTTGATGAAAGCGGCGTGCTCATAAAATGTGGTTGAGGATGATAGCTCGTTTCCATTACATACTGCTGAGGGGAATCTCCTACAAAACTGGAATTTCTACACGCAATTTGATCAGCAAGTGTTCCACCACACTCCTCAGGGGAACTACCCATGGAAGGAGGGAGGGGCAAATAATTGTAGCAGCAGGAACACGAAGTAGTGTCTTGAACGCAATTACATGGTGGACTTATCTGATCTCCCCCCACCACCACAGGGCATGATGCTGGGGTTGCAGGGTTCATTAATTTCATCTGTCCTTCATAGCTGTAAATAGTGTCTAGCTTTTCCGCTCTCTCTGACTGTTCCATGGTACTGCACACAGGAAAATAGGCTTCAAGAACTGCCATGTCATCTTGAAACTGCTGCCATTCGGAATCAGCGGAAAGCGCTGCATCATTCCAATTATTATTATTATTATAAGTAGCAATATTAAACTCCTCTTGTTGATTGTGACGATGATGATGATGATAATTTTGATAATATATTGTAGAAGAAGTCGTAGTAGTTGTGACAGTACCTTCAGCAGTAGTGGTACTACTACTGTTTCCCGATGAGTCGTTCAAATTATCTTTCTTTGACAGCTTCCCATGGAACACAGAATACGCATAGTAGAGAGGTATGTTCAGATTATTACATGTATTCAGACGCTCCAAATATTTTCGCATTTCCTCTGGGATTGGTACATACTCATCTTGTGTCTGCTCCTCCAAAAAGTAATTATCCGTAACGGCTTTACTCGAGTCATCTACAGTCTCATCCTCCCCACTTGCAGCTTTTGTTTCAATGCTTTCCTCTGCCACCTTTTGAGCATCACAACGAACACCACAATTCACGACAACAAGCACATCTTCAGTTTTTCCTGCCTTTCTTCTTTTGGCGTCACCATTATCATCGCTTTCAACCATCGAACTGGTGAGCCTCTTTCCGGAATTTTCTCCATTCGCATGGACTGCAGAATTTAGCGTTTTCAAGGATTTTAACTTTCTGCTGCTAGAACTGGCTATATTTCCAACACTCTTTTTCTTTTGTCCCACAGAAAGCCGAGGTTGTCTGTCACGAAGTTTTGTCACAGATCTTGTAGCTTTGATTTTAACGGACTTTTCCGGTGAAGCTGTACTTATTTTCACTTTCAAAGAAGAACTCGGTGGTCCTTTGTGGCAGACAATTAGAGCTTCCGTGGACGCCTTTTTACTTAGCGACTTTGTTCCAGAAGAAGGGCAAGTTGCTGATTTGCTGCTAGCTTGGTTGTTATTCAAGTCAGAAGCTTGTGTCGTTATTGCGCTGTTGGGAGCTGTACCCGAAGATGATGTTACCTCCACATGATGATTAACTAAATGCTGTTGGTGTTGTGCTCCAGTAGCATAGTTTGATACTAGGTGAGGTTGGCAAGTTCGGTTCAGATAAGGAACCATACGTGCTTGTTGTTGCTGTTGTGCTTGTGCACTTGCTGCTATTGGTATTCCAAGCATTCGCTGTTGCATAACCGCCGGTCCATTTTGATGATGGGGATGAGAATGTGGATGTACCATGCCATGGTACTGATTATACTGGTGGTGATGTTGATATGTGCTTTGGTAAGCGGCAAGGGCTTGGCTAGAGTTGATTTGCTGATGACTTGCTGGTAACTGTCTATAATATGGATTCAGGGAGGCAGAACCAGCGGAATGTACCATTCCATGGTATTGATTATACTGGTGTTGATACGCACTTTGATAAGCCGCAGCAGCTTGACTTGCGTTAATAACCTTTTGGTGATGGTGGGTTGGAAGTTGGCGATAGGGATTTAGGCTGACTGCAGCAGAGTTAACCATTCTTTGATGTTGTTGCTGCTGTTGGTGAGCGTACTGCGCCGCTGCTGCAGCAGCGGCAGATATTCCATGTGGTCCGTGATGGGGATGATGTGGGTGGCTATATTCCATGTAGGGGCCATTTCCAGAAGCACTAGCAACTGCAGAATGCATCATTCGGTCCAAATGGGGTGCGACTCCCATGGATTGGGAGGGATGATGGGGATGACAAGGACCTGCGATGCCATGATGATGATGTTGATGCATGGATCGAATGGGCATTGCCATCTGCTGCTGTTGCTGTTGCATGTAAGGAGGATACATTCGAGTTGCAATGGATTGTTGGCAAGCACCTGCAGGCATGTTTGAGAGACCTTCGTAATTACTGCCACACTGGGTACTTGCACAAGACTTCATTTTGTAGGCATCCATTGAACCATTTGATGTCGTAGAAGGTGGACTTCGAACACGTTGCATTTCCACACCAGAACCTGAATTCCACACAGATGTTTGAGTCATTTGATTAGTACTTGTGTTGTGTGTCTCCATCAGGGGAGGAGGATTCGGATTTACAGGCCCCAAAAATATAGAAGGAACACTTGGCTGCTGTTGCATTAGAGTAGATGCGGATAGTTTTTCATTGGAGTTCATTCCTGGATTTTGTGTGTTCTCCATTTTGATTTTCTATCAAATCAAAGAAAAAATGTAAAGGGCATTTCACCCAAGAAGATGCAATATGTACCCAAAATCTATATACACATCAATAGTATTTACCCTTTTAAATAATATGCAATAAAATATATTACAATTGGAACACTTAATCAGTTACAACCTGCAGATCAAATAGATGATCATTGTCAAATTATTACCTTTTGACGACAAATCGACCACTTCAGCTTGTGTAAACCGTAGTTTCAGATTCCTTCAAAGTTAAACCAAAGTTTTAAGGTTGACGATTCTACAATAAAAAATAGATACACATTTTTACGTACTACATATACCTATATAGTTTGTCACATATTTTTGTTTACTATCAATTAAATTCGACCTTTAATTTCTTACTGAAATATATTGAAGAAGTTAAAACAATTTTTAGACTTTCAAACAATTGAAAGCTAAAAATGTTTGCATTGATTTTTCATAGAAAAACATAAAAGAAAACCGAGGACTAAAAAATTATTATTGTTAAGTTCTGCATAAAAACGAAAAAACTTAAAGAAATAATTTTAGTTGCTCTCACCATCGAAGACAACTAAACACTGAGCCATGTGTGCAGTGTAATCATCTGCTGCTGTAGCAGTTTTGATTATCAAAAACACCCATGGAAAATACAAAAAGCTATTGTCTCGGTAATCGCACTTTTCCTCCTCCATATTTGCACAGCACATTTTTACAATATACGAATTTTTACGCACTCTTTCTACATATGCTTCTCCAATTTCAGGTCATTAGACAAGTCAGCACGAAACAATAAAAAAAAGTCATCAAAAATAGTGTATGAATGAATGCTGATGTACGAGTGATGATGATGATGATGATGTCTCTTTGTCTCCGATTCCAATGATATGAGCCTTGATGTTACAAATGCATGACTTGAGTTGAGCATAATGGACTATGAACTTTGGACCAGAGAAAGTATTTAGAATTTAGATGGCTTTTTACACACTAAAAAGTTATTGTTTTTATGGCTCAATACTGTATAGGTGACTTTAAGGAAATATTATTTGTCGTAATGGCATGTAGACTACTCGTATTAGGCATCCATCACATAAAAATTAAAGTCATCCATCTATGAAGTCATTTTAACGGTCATAATTTTGGCATTTTTTTACCCTCTTGTATATTCTCTTTTAAATGTTACATTTTTCAATAAATGTGCCTGGGAAGATGTAAAACGTGTCAAAAAACAAAAACAAAAGTATTATATATGTATTTTAAAAGTTTTTACTTTTTACAAAGTTTTTTTTATTGTACCTTTTACATAAAGTTATTATACAAAGTAAATATGAATCTAGTTTACCTTATTGTGGCTATTTGGATAATAATTATTATTAGTCAATTGAATTACATTATTAACTTAATTACTTTTTAAAGATTCCAAACAATTTTTCCATCAGATCCAAGGCGAATTTTGTTACGAGCCAAAAGTTCCAGTGCCTTTGGGTATGCTTTGTGCTCATGCTTTTTTACCCTTTCCTGGAGAATTTCAACTGTATCACCTATTTCAACTGGTACAACTTCCTGCGTGATAATTGCCCCTGCGTCCACCTCAGCCTGTAAGTGTAAATATTGTGTCATGTAATACATCACGAAATCCCATCCCATAATATTTAGTGTATATTTAACTATATATTTAATAGATATGAAGCTTAAAATGTACCTCAACAAAATGAACCGTGCAACCAGTGTAAAGAACACCCGCTTCAATGGCCTGCTTATGAGCGTCAATACCCTTGAAACTAGGAAGTAAGGCTGGATGAATATTGATAAGTCTTCCTTGATATTCACTGACAAACTTTGGTGATAAAATTCTCATAAATCCGGCTAAACAGACAAGGTCCACACTAAATGCTTTCAAAACTTTTATCATCTCTTGATCAAAAGCTTCCCTGGTGGGAAATTCCTTGTGTGAAATGACTTTGGTGGGGATTCCAACTTTCTCGGCCCGTTTAAGTCCCTCAACTCCTGCTTTGTTGGAAATGACCACAGAGATTTCTGCAAGGCTGCCCTTGTGAGGATCCAAAGAGTGATCGATAAGAGCTTGAAGATTCGTTCCACTGCCGGAGATCAACACACCCACGCGTTTCTTTTGAGTGAGACCGAGGGGGTAGGAGGTGTACATTTTCATGGCAGGGGCAATCACACCCGCAAAATTGTTTACACGCACACGTGCATCATCTACAAAATAAATATATAATATTGTAGTAAAGTGATCTATATTTTTTACTTTTATCCCATTCGTAATAAGTTATAGTTAATTTAAAAAATACCTCCATAAGTATTACGAACCCTTCCAATGACATAAGCTTCGTCCTCTGAAATCATACTAAGCACATGTTGTTGCTCTTGTGGAGAAACAATTATAATTCCACCCAAACCGCAATTAAATGTTCTCAACATTTCCTGTTCACTAATTCCTCCAGCTCCGGCTGCCCAAGCAAATACGGGTGGAATTTTCCATCTTTGTGCATCAATATCGATTCCCAATTTTTTGGGTAGTACTCTGGGAATATTTTCGGTGAGACCACCACCAGTAATGTGAGCAAAGGCCTTGACACGTCCACTTCTCAATGCAGGGAGTAGAGATTTCACATAAATTTTTGTAGGTGTGAGGAGAGCTTTTCCAAGAGTTACATTAGGATCATCATTGAATGGACAGGGGCCATCGTACTTCAAGTCATGCTTTTCCACAATTTTTCTGATAAGACTGAATCCATTGCTGTGAACTCCACTGGAGGCTAGTCCAATGACAATGTCACCGTCCTCAATCTTGTCAGTTAGAGGGAGTTGCTTGCCCCTTTCTACGGCACCCACGGCAAATCCAGCCACATCATAAATACCATCTTCATATACACTTGGCATTTCTGCTGTTTCTCCACCTAATTTACATAAGGAAAAATGCATTACGTAACAACTTTGAGTCTTCATAAACAATATTCAGGTTTCAGATAACGTTGATTGTACACGCTGGTAGAATATACATAGTTGCATATAAAATGTGCTATGATGATAGCGTACCAATCAGAGCACATCCAGCCTGACGACATCCTTCAGCCACTCCAATAATAACTTGTGTAGCTACTTCCACATCTAACTTGCCAGAAGCAAAGTAATCCAAGAAAAAGACTGGTTCTGCAGCATGGGCAAGAATGTCATTGACGCACATTGCCACCAGATCAATTCCTACCGTGTCGTGGATCCCAGTGGCTTCAGCAATCTTTATAATCCATTGAATTATTTACAACGTTTTATTTAACTTATTAATGGCATATCTAGCCATAACCCTTTACCTATGTTGGCACTGGAATTGGAATACTCATAGTAGTATCTATTGTGTGCATTATTAAATATGTGTACCTTGAGTTTCGTGCCCACTCCATCAGTTCCGGAAACAAGAATTGGATCTTTGTATCCGGCAGCTTTCAAATCAAAGAGTCCTCCAAAGCCACCAATGTCACCAAGTCCCCCTGGCCTTTTGGTGGTGACAGTCAACGCTTTGATGCGGTGAACTAGATTGTCTCCAGCATCAATATCCACACCGCTCCCCTTATACGTCATTCTGCCCTTGAGTAGCAAAGATCTGGTCGGGAAAAGCCAGACGTGGAGATTTAAAATTTTAATTAAAAATGTTTCTCTATAATCGGCTTATGAATTATTGTTTCATTTTTATTTAATTCTAGCTCTAATTATATAGGCTATGGACCATGTTCTCACATGTATTACCTGGCAATTCCCTTATTAGCAATGTCATTTCTAAACTGGGCACCTTGAAAGCTAATTGTATTCACGGCTTGAAGTGCTTTAGCTGAGGCGAGGGCCAAATCCTGGGCCAATGCCACGGCTATCAAAACTCGACCCCCGCTTGTAACAATTTTATCTCCGACCTTCTTTGTACCTGCATGAAAAACTACATGCCCAGGCAGACTGGTGATATCTTCCAATCTGGTAATTTCCTTTTCTTTGGCATACGACCCTGGGTACCCAGCGCTGGCCATTACAACACCAACGGTATAAGTATTCGGCACCCATTTCAATTCCAGGTCGGCTAAGGTTCCATTAATGCAAGCAGAAAATGCATCGAAAAGATCAGACTCGAGCAATGGCAGCAAAACTTGAGTTTCTGGGTCACCAAATCGGCAGTTGAACTCAAGGACCTTGGGGCCATCTCGGGTCATCATAAGACCAGCATAGAGTATGCCAATGTAGCGAACACTTTATACGTTTAAGTTGAATTATAAATCAATTATTTTTAATGAACTGCACACCTATTTTTGCTACTTTTCATTTTGACCACGCAGTTTCTCAGCTTACCCCTCAGCCTTTAATCCGTGAATGGTCTTCTTCATAATCGCTTCTGTTACAGTCTCTATATCGCTTTCTGTCAATAATGGGCATGGACAGTACGCTCCCATTCCACCGGTATTAGGGCCTTCATCTCCATCCTTTAGCCGTTTATGATCCTGGGATGGCATCATAACAGAAACAGTATTTCCATCGGAAAATCCCAAAACTGAAACTTCCTCCCCTTCCAACAATTCCTCCACAATGATTGTCTCACTAGCTTCTCCAAATGAAGTGGCGATTTCATCTACAGCTTGACAGGCTTCTTTCACATTGGTAGCAACAATCACACCCTTCCCTGCTGCCAGCCCGGAAGCCTTTACAACGAGAGCTGGGTAATTGGCGTGTTCAATGTAGTATTTCGCTTCTTTTGGCTTTGTGAAGGACTTCCAACGAGCCGTGGGGATGTTGTTACGTTCCATGAAGGACTTGGCGAAATGCTTGGAAGCCTCAATTTGAGCTGCTGCACGTCGGGGACCGAATGCCGGGATTTTGTGGCTGTTGAGGACATCCACCATTCCCTTTGAAAGGGGATCCTCGGGACCAACAACCACCAAGCCGATGTTGTTCTTTTGGCACCATAATACTACTTCCTAAATACACGAATGAATGACAATGAAAATGAGTAAATATGAAACTAAACTTGCCCATGATTTTGTTGGAGATATATTTTTACCTTGTGGTCTTCAATGTCAAGTTTGATGCATGAAACATTTTTCTCCAATTCAATTCCAGCATTACCAGGAGCTACGTAGATATGTGATACCTTAAAAATATACACCCAATTTACAATTAATATTTGCATTCAGAAAAATTCAGATTGATGATGAATTGTACAAACTTAAGTACTAGTACTACATACCTTGGGAGACTGGGCTAACTTCCATGCAATGGCATGCTCTCTTCCCCCGCTACCAATAAGCAGGACCTTTGTTGGACCCGCGCTTGTATCGATTTCCGGAACAGGCATATTGACACTTTCAAAAAAGTTTTCCTTTTCCTTTAAAAAATCTGTTTATCAGTTAGTGGTTTATAACTGGATGCTTGCGCATATAGAAAATGATTGGTGCAAAGACGAGCGCTTATTCTGCTAGCACCATCCAAATCAATCACCTCACAAGAAAGAACGAGTCTTCAATGAAAAATTTAATTATAAGGCTGGAACGGGGATATATTCCTTGTTATCGTTTATCTTGGAAAATGATAAAATGTCTTTGGTCTGCCTATATCTGCAAAGGCACTGCTCTTGGCACTCAAATTTACTAGAGATACATGAATGAACATCTTGTCAGATGCACACACTAAGTTTAAAATTATATTTTTCCAGTCTTCTGTTCTGTCCTGTCATATTTTATCTCCTCATTTAGTAATGTGATAATGGTGAATAAGCTGCGATGCTTGTTTAATGTTAAGATTAAAGTTAAAAGCGAAGCGAGATACACGTACATTAAAAATGTATGTATCTTTTCTTTTATCTTCCCTCGCGCATAAAGATTAATAATAAAAAAATTAATAAAGGAGGCTTAAAATTGGACAAGACCAGTTGGCCATGCTGCTGCTGGTCTAGTCATGCACACGCACTATTATAAAGTCACTTTACACAATGGTTTCTGTGATTTTTCAAGAAGAGAAAACACGTCTGATACAAGTTCTAGTTTTTAGGGATATTATACTTGTATCCAGTCACAATCAACAATGCAATTCGTGGTAGTTATTCTTTATTGATATTTGATATAATATATATCCTTTAAGGAAGTATAAAAAAATTGAAAAAATGAATATGAGATAATATGATGTGGATTGTGAATAAAGATAACATGAGAGCATGGCTGTTTTACATAATAATCATTCACACGACTGCACTATAATAAAATAAGGTAGAGAAGGCACAGTTGAAGCAAGCAAGATCAACGTGAAGCCACTCAAAACCGCATGGCATGACAGAGACAGGCACATCATAATGTCGGTTCGCGTTTGTCATGAAAAGTTTTACTCTTTTACTGTTCAGTTATCTCGTGAATACCAAGGGTTGAAGAAAATCTTGTTTTGCTCATTGGAATTATTCTTGCTAATACATTAACTACATTATGGACTATATAGCGTTTTTTAAATGCAGTGTTTTACATCTCAAGTATCTCTACTAGGTAAGCTTTTTTACACGAATGGAATACATTACGTATAGATATGTCAGTGTGTAACTTGAAACTTGTAAACTCTCTGGAAAGAAAACAGGAAGGTGTAGTAGTAGCTAGGTATATGAGAAGTATGCTTATTGCTCAAGGTCATCAACATTGAAAATATGCTCAAGGATTTAGGGGCTGTGTATATATACCCAACATACGTGGCTAAATTTCAGAGAAAAATATTCACGAAAACGCATATCTATAAAATGTAGTACGTAACATGCAGACTTAATCCCTTTTGTAAAAAAAAGCTTGAGTGGAAAATTATAGATGGACAAGGAGTCAAGGAGTTATGTATCCAGTATTCAGAATTCAGAACCCTTTTGGTTTGGAATTACGTACATATGAATGAGTAGTACATGAAAAATAATACATTTTTGGGAAGCAAGAGTTATCAAATGTCGCTGCTGTATTGATGAAATGGTTTATAAAAGTAACAGGTTAGTGAGCCCAAAGATGATCAGTTGAAGTTTTATCCTGGAGGTATTTTTGTTGCAAGGCTAATGTCAAAATAATTTGTTAAACGATGATAACATTTTGTAGATCTTGTTCAAGGCAAACCCTTGTATGAATTTATCATCATTCTAATGTATTTTTGTGTGATGGAGAGTAAGAAGCAAGCATGACAAACAACATTATTTTCACCTAGCTGGCTACTTTCTTTTATAATATGACGGGGTGAAACTGAATAGTTCATCATATCTTCTGTTGGTAGGGATGACCTATCTGAACCACATTTTGTCAATTTTTCTTGTCCATGAATACCTAACATGAACATGATTCATTTTCCTATATACCCACTTGTTACGCATTGCATCTTGCTTACTTGTTAAATCCAGTATCATATTAAAACCTTATCTTTAGCTCTAAGAAAACCTAAATTAGATTTTTAAACACTTCAACATATAACTTCTGGACAAAATGTCTTGGGCAGATAAATTTTCCAACGCGTGACGTGTACTACTTGATTTTTCGCACTTTCACAGTCTTGTGATGTCGTGTGATGTGATGCTACTACTACACTTGTTTTTTATTCTGTTTGTATTAACCCTTGCGGATTAAATGTCTGATGATGATGAAGCAATGTGGCATAATTTTGCTCATGTCGCATGTCGTGGAATTTTGAGCGATCCATAATGCACCATTAATCATTATTATGAGACATGAAATATGAAATAGGTACTATTCTAACTTGTACCATGGACAAGTTAAATAATCGTCCGTTCACTTAAAGTCCACATGGTTTGGAGGTGTGTCCACTAAAAAAGTCAACCAAACAAGATGTGATCAGCGATGTAACATATTTTTAAAATGAGCTGTCTGATTGATGTGAAGATATGATAGGAAAACATGAGCAGCTCAAAGGAAAGAAAAAGGAAAACACATTTCACAATCCTTCTTCGTTATCAAGTTATCATCTTATCATTTTGCATTGTCGCATATGTTTCCACATGAAAAATTATCAAGCTGAAACTGTCATGTTTTAAAGTTTTGAGAACATGTGCCGTGCGAGATTTTATTTGTGCTAGCATTGAATCATAAAAAATGCTTTTATTGCAGTCTTTACGGTAGATGCATCCAGTACAACGATTGTGTATAGAGAGATTCCAAAGAAGAAGAAAAAATAAACATTCTCATTGTTTGGGTTATCGTACAGTATCCAACATTGACTTTTTCATAATAAGTCAAGAGTTTAAAAAAACTACCCATTATCCTTTTCCCATCTTTTCAATACTGTCATAAAACGAAAAACTGAAGGTGACTGTAAACATTAAATGAAATTGATTGATTAAATAATGTATAATTTTTCCTTATTCATCCTCACTAATGGGAAGAATTAATAGAACACAAGGAGAAAGACACACTTCAACACAACACACAACATTACATGGTGGCCACCATTTCCTAGACCATTACACCATCCGTGAAGAAAACCAGGGGGATGCGAGAGGCGCTCTGGTAATTTACTTGTGCCTTTGACAGATTGTGCTTTGAGTTAATGAGAATGAAATGCGTCATGTGCTGTTGATTCATCAAAGTAAAATATGGACACATATGTAACTACATAATACTCTAGTTACAAACAAAACACTGCAGTGCATTGAGGGAAATCGGGCCTTTTTTGTATAAAAAAGAATCTTTTTTATTACCTTTTCAACCAAATCCGCATGCTGGTTTTTTTTATTTGAATTTTATTTGTTTCAGAAAGATTTCATTAAAAAAAATATACACGAGAGCTAACACGTATTTCGCCTTATTTCCCCCCTGATTGTTCCTTTTGGTCTTGATTGTTGTCCTCATCATCACAGGGCATTGAAACGATTATATGGGTTTTATCTACATCGTTTCTGTTGGTGGGAGTACTTTCCTGGGTTTGTTTCGTTCTGCTGCAAGTTTCACCAACCTGCTGCACATTCTTTCCTTCATTAATCTCTAGTGTTATAACCTCATTATTATTCACACTACTTGAACAACCCGGAATTCCTATCCCTTCAACAGCAATAGCTATTGTTGTTGTTTCTGTACATCCGGTCTTTTCCTCTGTTGATGCATTCTCTCCTGACTTTGGAATGGAGCTTTTCTGCAGCGTTTCCTGTGCCGGGGTTGTGTGTGTAGCCGTAACCGCAATGTTTGCCATCTGCTGATATTCTCCAATCAAATGAGACGACGATGGTGTTATATCGTCGGAACTGTCAGCAAAGAAAGTCAGCAGATTGTCATTCAAAAAAGCATCAGAGTCGCTCCCATACAACGCTTGATACAGCAAGGTTGTTTCACTGATTGTGTATCCGGGTGGAGGATTCCGGAGAAAATGATTTCGGTTGAAAATTGGAGGCAAGTTGTAATCCCGACGGGTTTGAAGATTTGTTCGAAACATACTATTTCTACCTCGCCCTCTCATAACAGAATTATGACCCGAGTACCGTAACAAATTGGGATTCGCGTCAAAACTGTAGCCATTATGATTAAAGTCATTGCCACCACCCAGTAAACTGTCGTTAGTGTTGTTGTTGTTGTTACTACTAGGTTGACTTCTTGGTGGGCGAGGAGGGGGCGGTCTACCCATGCAGCCATCTTCAAATGGCACGATTGTTACCGTGTAGTTTCGCTGTTGCCATTCTCTCCATGCTTGTATGTGATATTTTACAGCGACAAAAAGCCAAACCTATATGTTAAATCAAGCCAATTATTATTATATATTTATGCAGCAATATATTATATAATAATTATAATTGAAATACTCAAGATATATACTAGTACATAGTACATAAAAAACAAAGAGATGGAATACGCACAGAGTATGCTACGAGTAAAGTTCCAGTCAAACTCAACAACCCCACTGATGTCCATGTAGCGTTTGATGCATCTCCACGTGGATCATGACCAGTATGTACGTCCCAAAGTGAGCTTGCTTCCCCGTGGATTTTTGCTCTGCGCCTCCTTTCTTCCTAATAGTCAACACAATTTGGAAGATTTCAAACTGACAATTATAAAATCATTTTAATCAACATATTTTACATAATTATTTGGATTGTAGGCCCTTATATATTTTATAATTACGCCAAACGTATAATGCTGAGCTCCCACAACGCAAAGCCAGGACGAAATAGCTGCCAAAGGAGTCAATATAAAGAAACAGGCAATATCAAAGAATAGATTCCTGTGAGCAAATAAGGAATTAACATCCTTCAAGCGAATTGAAGTATCTTATTTTAAAAGGTGAAAACATTGCGATATATATTACCCTACTATTGTGGATACATACCTCATATCTGACGGGGACAAAGGATGTCGGACCCATTGATAGATACTGCTGCAACCTTTATACTATAATAGGGTGTGTTTTTTTTTCAACTCAAAACAAAATCGTATAATAATTACATAATTTACAACTTTGTGTGTAGCCTTGTTAAGCTAACCTTGGGCTTTCTAACAGTATTATATTCATAATTGCAAATTTCACATGAGTTTTTTGCCGATTCCGCTAGCCATCTTTCAAGACAAGCTCTATGAACTTTGCTCATGGAACCTTGATGAAAGATAATACGATTATTTTTAAACGTTAAAAACAAAACAATTATAACTGTGTACATGCGTTTGTATGGAGGGGATTCAATAAGCTGGACACAACATACCCTTGCATAAACACGGAGAAATCAATTCCATTTTACTCGGATTATCATGGCAAATTCTACACACTTCTTCGTAAGAATCGTAGCTTTGCGTAGGCCTAGCCGCCACCGCCTCTTGTTGGAGGTTAGATCCCTCACTACGGCAATTTGGGTCTTGTTGAGCCAGTTGTTCCAACTGCTGACTTTCCAGTGGCCGATTACCTTCCATATCCACAACCGGATTTTCCACACAAACGGGATCCGACCTTTTTGGGATTAACATCAGAACTGCTCCAACAGTAGTTGTTGGTAATAGTGTTGTCCCTGTCCCACTGGATTCTTGGTTAGCCTGTTCTGCTGGAGCCACTTTGTTACATCCAGTTATTAACTGCATTAGCCCAGCTCCTGAAGTACCTGCGCAGCATTCATCTGCCGAAGTGCAGTTGGACGATTTCCGCAGAAGAGCGATAGGAATCATTTGACTTGTTTTTGTCGGGATTCCAGTTGGAAGATAAGGAATGAGTGCCATGCAATTGTTATTATTGCTAATATTGCTAGCACCACTATTTTCAATCTCAATTATAACCACATCAGAATGTCTTGTTGTAGTTGAGGGAATAATTGTAAGAACATCGTCATCGTTCGTCTCCACTATTGTTTCTGCACCGGAAGTGCCATCCTCAACAGCAACAGACACTGTTCCCTGTACTAACTCTTCATCTTGAATCCCATGAGAGGGTCCACTTTCATTTTCAGTATCTTCACCTTCAACAGGTTTCTCATTTTTTTTCTCATTGTGTTGCTGATGTACTTCCGGGATCAATACAATTTTAGTGTCAGAAGATTTATTTGACATTACAATATAAAGTCGCAGTTTAAGCGTATAAATAGCCGTAGTATTTAAGGTGCGACCAAAGAAAATTTTGAGTACTGAAAAAAACTAATCAACTATTTTTTTAAAAGAATCACGGCTGCATGATTCTTGGTGATTCAATAGGTATTATGTGTAGATTATAAGCTTGTTTGAAATGATGCGGTCATAAAAAT